>JBBPBX010088345.1:0-11337 GCA_038048925.1 Garcialebias charrua
GAAAATATGCGTACAGTACACACACTTAATGATACTGTAGACCATTGCATTAGGCAATACATTCAGCAAGTACTTTTACTTTAATACTTTAAGCATTTTTAAAAGCAAGTACTTATTTACTTTTACTTAAGTAAACACAATATAATGGTACATCTACTTTTACTAGAGTACATTTTTGTCTGTTTATTTGTACTTTTACTTATAAACAGTGTTTGAGTACTTTCTCCACCACTGGTCTCCAGCTACAAGTACTTGGGTGTGCACTTGAATTATAGCCTCAGCTGGACCAACAACACAACCAGCCTGATCAACAAAGTTCATCAGAGACTCTACTACCTCAGGCGGCTGAGACGAGCTGGTCTGAGTAGCCCAGTCCTCATCTCCTTCTACAGGTGTGCAGTGGAGAGCATCCTGTGCTACAGCATCAACGTGTGAGCACAGGATGCTCTCCATCGCACACCTGTAGAAGGAGGTGAGGACTGAGCTTCCCAGACCAGCTCTTCTCAGCCGTCTGAGGAAGTAGAGTCTCTGATTACCTTTTTTTGATCAGGGCGGTGGTGTTGTCTGTCTTCACCTCCTTCTACACGTGTGCCGTTGAGAGCATCCTGTGCTCCGGCATCAACGTGTGGCATGGAGGCTGCACAGCTGCAGAAAGAAAAGCTCTGCAGAGAGTGGTGAAGGCTGCACAGAAGATGTTGGAGTCAGTCTCCCCACCATCACAGACATTTACACCTCCAGATGCAGGAAGAGAGCCACCTGTATCATGAAAGACCCCACTCACCCAGCACACAAACTCTTTGCCCCACTCCCCTCAGGAAGGAGGTTGAGGAGCATCAAATGTAGAACCACTAGACTGAGGAACAGCTTCTACCCTGAGGCTGTTAGACTCATGAATAAATAAACAATTAGAAAACAGTAATTACTGCAAAACATCACAACATGCTGATCTGTTTTTTTGTTTCTGTGTTCATTTGTGACCATCTGCTCATACAGACTCATGTCCGTGCTGCTGTTTGTAATTATGTTTTCCTATTATATTAGGGCTTAGTGTATTTCTAGTTGATGTTTTTCTTAGTTATATCCTACATGTTATTGCTGTTTTTCTCTCACATTTTGTTGTTGGATGTAACTGGGACCTTGTGTACATAATCTTGTTTCATCACATGTACCACATGCGGTGCAAATGACAATAAAGATGATTAGACTCTGATTAAAGTTGTACACCTCTTGGACTAGCTGAAAACATGTAAAAATATGTGGCAGGATGTCCCTACGGACATTGAACGCACCACATGAGTGCGGGATGTGATTGGGTCCAAGGCTGGCTTCCGGTATAAAAAGGGCCAGGCTTCAGTGGTTGACTTCACGTCATCCGCCTTCCGGTTCAGACCCTGGCGTCTGCTGGCTGGGTCGCGCCAGCGTAACTGAATGTGCGCTTTAAGGTCGCCGTGATCTACTGTTCCACGACCAAATGTACAAGCCTCCTGCTTCCCTCTACTGTTGAGGTGGAGCTCGTGGTGAGTAAAGCGCTAGTTCGTCTTTCTGTTTTATGTTCAGCTTTTAATTCTAATCTTTGTTTATTAGCTGCTGCTGTTTGTCCTTCACCGTTTTGTTCACCTGCTGTTCGAGCTGTCCACTGGCTGTCGTCTTGCTGTCCTGGCTGCTGATTTGATGCCCACTGTTCTGGTCAGCTTAAGGCTGGCTGCATCACCCGTCCTGTCTGGCTGATCGGGGCCGACTGGGGTTCAGCCCGGACTGGGGTTCAGCCCGGACTAATCGTCTTGGTGCCGGCGTGGATGGTGTCTGCTGCAGCGCAACGGTTCTCCCAGGACGAACTCTTTGGACAGCTGTGGCTTGATTAATTGGACATCTCCCAGGCGGTGGTATTAATTCTGCCGTGGTGTACTACTGTCTTTATCGAATTGCACTTTCATTGTTGCCAGGAGTTATTACTGCCTTTTTAACTGTGTACAGGTAGTCCCCGACTTACGAGCGAGTTCCGTCACAAGGGGGCGCTCGTAAGTCAAAAATTCGTAAGTAGGAACACATAGTAAAAAAAAAAAAAAATTTTTTTTTTTTTTTACTTTTTTTTTTTTTTTTATAAATGAATACATGTACAGTACTGGACAGTCACCAAGCACTTAGCCTATCCTAACACAGTTTTTAAAGATGAAGGAATAAGTTGAATTGTCTCCCTTTCACATAAAGGGAGCAAGCTCCCTATGGAGCCTGCAGGGAGGAGGGAGACAATTCAACTGATTCCTTCATCTTTAAAAACTGTGTTAGGATAGGCTAAGTGCTTGGTGACTGTACAGTACTGTACATTTATCTATTTATTAAAAATATACAGTATATACAGTATTTTTATTTTTTATTGTTTTTTATTTATTAATAGATAAATGTACAGTACTGTACAGTCACCAAGCACTTAGCCTATCCTAACACAGTTTTTAAAGATGAAGGAGTCAGTTGAATTGTCTCCCTCCTCCCTGCAGGCTCCATAGGGAGCTTGCTCCCTTTATGTGAAAGGGAGACAATTCAACTTATTCCTTCATCTTTAAAAACTGTGTTAGGATAGACTAAGTGCTTGGTGACTGTCCAGTACTGTACATGTATTCATTTATTAAAAAAAATAAAAATAAAAAAGTAAAAAAAAAAAAAATTTTTTTTTTTTTTTTTTTTTTTAATGAGATGCATGCTCGTAAGTCCGGGACCTCGTAAGTCAGAGCGCTCGTAAGTCGGGGACTACCTGTATTTTAAATTTAGGATTTTTTATTAAACAAATTGTGCAATTTATTGGTGTTTGTGTGAAGTGTCTCCTGCCTCATCTTCTGCAACGGGTCTAAAGTGCCTAAAGGGTAACTTTTAATAAAGTTTTTAACCAAATTCATTTTTTTAAATAGATTATTTTTTTTAAACTAAAAGTTGCCTAAAGTATTTTTTTACCCATACCCGTTCGGCTACAAATATAAAAAAGTTACAAAACAATTCTAAGTTTTCACCAATTGCACGTCACTTATACAGTACAGTATTCTGATACCTACTTGACACTGCAGACTACGTGATGGTGTAACGACACTGCAACGTGATGATGTAATGACGCTGTTCGTCTGTCTGCTCACTGCTTTGAGGTTAAAAAAAGAAAAATATGAGCATATTTTGCACAGAAATGACATTGAAAACATTAAAACCTCTACCACCGCATGTGGTACATGTGATGAAACGAGATTATTTACACCGGGTCCCAGTAACATCCAACAACAAAAAAATGTAAGAGAAGAACAGTAGTAACATCTAAGATATGATCTAAGAAAAACATCAGCTAAAAATACACTAAGCACCAATGTACCGTAATAGAAAAACATCAATACAAGCAGCAGCACGAGCATGAGTCCGTATGAGCAGATGGTCACAAATGAACAGCAACAGGAAAACAGATCAGCATGATGTGATATTTTGCAGTGATTATTCTTATCATGTATTATTCATGAGTCTAACAGCCTCAGGGTAGCAGCTGTTCCTCAAGTGGTTCAACATTTGATGCTCAACCTACTTCCTGAGGGGAACAGGGCAAAGATTGTGTATGCGCTGGATGAGTGTGGTCCTTCATGATGCAGGTGGCCCTCTTCTTGCATCTGGAGGTGTAGATGTCTGTGATGGTGGGGAGACTGACTCCAACAGACCTCTGTGCAGCCTTCACCACTCTCTGCAGAGCTTTTTTTCTGCAGCTGTGCAGCCTCCATGCCACACGTTGATGCTGGAGCACAGGATGCTCTCCACTGCACACCTGTAGAAGGAGGTGAGGACTGAGCTTCCCAGACCAGATCTTCTCAGCCGTCTGAGGAAGTAGAGTCTCTGATGACCCGATCATGGGCGATGGTGTTGTCAGTCCTCACCTCCTTCTACATGTGTGCAATGGAGAGCATCCTGTGCTCCAGCATCAACGTGTGGCATGGAGGCTGCACAGCTGCAGAAAGAAAGGCTCTGCAGAGAGTGGTGAAGGCTGCACAGAAGATGTTGGAGTCAGTCTCCCCACCATCACAGACATCTACACCTCCAGATGCAGGGAGAGGGCCACCTGCATCATGAAAGACCCCACTCACCCAGCACACACAGTCTTTGCCCCGCTCCTCTCAGGACGGAGGTTAAGGAGCATGAAATGTAGAACCATTAGACAGAGGAACAGCTTCTACCCTGAGGCTGTTAGACTCATGAATAAATAAATAATAAGAATAAATACTGCAAAATATCACATCATGTTGATGCTGATCTGTTTTCTTGTTGTTGTGTGTTCATTTGTGACCATCTGCTCATACAGACTCAGGTTCGTGCTGCTGTTTATAATGATGTTTTTCTATTACATTAGTGATTAGTGTATTTCTAGTTGATGTTTTTCTTAGTTATATCCTAGATATTATTACTGTTTTTCTCTTACATTTTGTTGTTGGATGTAACTGGGACCATGTGTACATAATCTCGTTTCATCACATGTACCACATGTGGTGCAAATGACAATATTCTGACTGTGATTCTGATAAAAGTTGCAGGACTAGCTGAAAACATGTAAAAATATGAAAAAGTTACAAAACAATTCTCAGTTTTCACCAAATGCACGTCACTTCTATTTTCATCTTACCTGCATCACTGCAGTTTGACCGTGATGACGTAACGACGCTCTTTGGGGAAGGGTAGGGGCTGTCTGCTCACTCCGCTTTGAGGTGAAAAATGAAACATAAGAGCAAATTTAGCACAAAAATCACGGTGAAAACATTAAAACCTCTCTTTATGTTACAATACAGCGTTCACAGCTTGTCACGCTGCAGTGGTCAAGTTAAATGTTAACGCTTCTTCTTCTTTCGGCTTTTCCCTTTTCAGGGGTCGCCACAGCGAGTCATCCTCCTCCACCTCACTCTGTCCTCTGAATCCTCTGTCCTCACTCCAACTACCTTCATGTCCTCTCTAACTGCATCCATATATCTCCTCTTTGTCTTTTTCCTGCAGCTGCATTTCTAACATCCTTCTACCAATATACCCACTGTCCCTCCTCTGGACATGTCCAAACCACTGTCCCTCCTCTGGACATGTCCAAACCACTGTCCCTCCTCTGGACATGTCCAAACCACTGTCCCTCCTCTGGACATGTCCAAACCACTGTCCCTCCTCTGGACATGTCCAAACCACTGTCCCTCCTCTGGACATGTCCAAACCACTGTCCCTCCTCTGGACATGTCCAAACCACTGTCCCTCCTCTGGACATGTCCAAACCACTGTCCCTCCTCTGGACATGTCCAAACCACTGTCCCTCCTCTGGACATGTCCAAACCACTGTCCCTCCTCTGGACATGTCCAAACCACTGTCCCTCCTCTGGACATGTCCAAACCACTGTCCCTCCTCTGGACATGTCCAAACCACTGTCCCTCCTCTGGACATGTCCAAACCACTGTCCCTCCTCTGGACATGTCCAAACCACTGTCCCTCCTCTGGACATGTCCAAACCACTGTCCCTCCTCTGGACATGTCCAAACCACTGTCCCTCCT
This sequence comes from Garcialebias charrua, assembly GCA_038048925.1. Classification (NCBI taxonomy): domain Eukaryota; kingdom Metazoa; phylum Chordata; class Actinopteri; order Cyprinodontiformes; family Rivulidae; genus Garcialebias; species Garcialebias charrua. Next base: position 5,540 of record JBBPBX010088345.1, read on the forward strand.
CTGGACATGTCTAAACCACTGTCCCTCCTCTGGACATGTCCAAACCACTGTCCCTCCTCTGGACATGTCTAAACCACTGTCCCTCCTCTGGACATGTCTAAACCACTGTCCCTCCTCTGGACATGTCAAACCACTGTCCCTCCTCTGGACATGTCCAAACCACTGTCCCTCCTCTGGACATGTCTAAACCACTGTCCCTCCTCTGGACATGTCTAAACCACTGTCCCTCCTCTGGACATGTCTAAACCACTGTCCCTCCTCTGGACATGTCTAAACCACTGTCCCTCCTCTGGACATGTCTAAACCACTGTCCCTCCTCTGGACATGTCTAAACCACTGTCCCTCCTCTGGACATGTCCAAACCACTGTCCCTCCTCTGGACATGTCCAAACCACTGTCCCTCCTCTGGACATGTCCAAACCATTGTCATTCAACTTTAAATTTATTTCCAAACCATTTTACTGTACGCGGTTTAAAGTAATTGTTTATTTACATTATTTAAGTATTTCCTTGAGATTTAATTTAATTTTTATTTTGTCTGTTTTTGCACAATTTAATTTATTTTTATTCATCTAATTTATTTTATCTGTTTGTTGTTGATCTTGCACTACATACATATTATTTTGAACATTACTGCTGCAGTTCTTTGGAACCAAAGATAATAAACCAGATGACACTTTTGCTGTAAAGTACATTGCATACTGCTGTTTTATTTTATTTTATTTTTTTATTTTTGTTACTTTTAGTACCACTAACTGTATGCATATAGGATCATTTAAACAGGGCTGTCAGAGTTGCAATGAGTTTATGTTAGGTGGGTGAATGATCTGATCATAAATTTCGCTTAGGGCCCCATGGATGCTTGGGCCGGCCCTGGCTCTACAGCATTCACACAGCGTGTCACGCTGCGGCGACGTCAAGTCACGCTACGCTTCGTCTCATCTTCGTCACGTTCGACTCTAAATAACAACTCAAAACATCAAACGTGCGGCGCACACGGACCGACGTGTCCGTGTGCGCCGGACCCACGCATGGGGGTCTACGTGCGTGGGTCGCTCGGCTGTCCTCGGCAGGCGGCCGGCCCTCAGAACTGTACCCAGCGGGGTGGCGGTCCGAGTACCCACGCTCAAAACTCATGCACAGATAGTTGCTAATTTATATAAATGTTGATAAAAAAAAAAAATAAATAAATTAATTAATTAATTCTTACCTCTGTGCAGTCCTCCGTCCACCTGCTGTCCACGGTTTAAACTTTTAAAATCTCCGCTCACCTCAGGCCGTGATACTGCAGAAAGGAAGCCATTACGTCTCTACACGTGTCAGCTGAGGGGTTTAACTTTTAAAGCTTCGGCTGAGGCCCCGCCCACAACAGGGAGCAGAGGAGGGGCGTTGCAGTTTGGCGCCATGTGTGTCAGTGAGCCACACACACGGCTGCAATAAATGCAACCGATACACAAAAACATACACACCACACACAAATACCCTGGGAGGTGCGTAGCCAGCCAATTTTATAAATGTAAATAACTTTTTATTAAAACAATTTTAAGTGTTAAAGCACACTCCAACTCATCCAGGCAGCCTATTAGCCACAAGTTACGCTGATATTGATGAGAAAAAACAATGTTTACATATTAATATATTTGGATACAATCTGTGTTTTATCCAGACATTGGCAAAGGCTGGCTAATACCAAATGTCCCGATAATGTCGGTACGTAGTCTGGCGCATAGGCGGGCCAATACGCTTGCACCAACGCACACACACACACACACACACACACACACAGGTTTGTTTTACTATCTTTGTGGGGCCATTGCATTGACTTCCATTCATTTTTCATTCATTTCTATAGCCTAACCCTGACCTTTACCCTAAACCTAACCATTACCAATGCATACCTAACCCTAACCTTAACACATCCTCAATTCACACCTTAGTCCTAAACCTAACCCCTAACCCACCAACGGGACTTCTTCTTATGGGGCCCGGGCTTTGGGCCCCATAAGAACCAGTTGGGCCTCACAATTTGGTAAAACTCAGAAAACTGGGCCTTACAACGTAGCATAAACAAGGACACACACACACACACACACACGCACACACACACACACACGTGCATGCACGCACCCACGCAAAACTGCAGGCCCCCTGCTGAGGAGCTCAAACAGCAGCAGCTGAGGGTGGTGGGGGGAGAGGAGGAAGAGGAGGGCTGCTGGTGAGAGACCAAGGTTAAATCCAAACCACCGGCTCTGCTCTGTTTTCAGCTGCGTTAGATTGACAGAAAAAAAAACATAAAAAAAAAAAAGATTCTGCTCCAGAAGCTCCAACAAACTGAACCTCAGCTACATCCCAGAATCCTCCATCACATCCCGTTAAACTGATGTTTCAGGAATGTTTAGGGAAGATTTTCTGTGTATTTTTAAAAAATGACGACGATTTTCCTGTAATTAATCCCCAAAACAAAGAGGGTCAATATTTTACTGACATATGCTTTATTTGTTGCACTGAAACGTGACAATTAAAATCTGATTCCTGTTTCCTGTACAATATGAAACTGTGCGGACGTTTTATAAAAAGTGACCATTTAGAAGAAGAAAAAAAAGACTATAATTTACACAGAAATAAAAACACCCATAAAACATTGTTAATGCTACATTGATGAAAAGGGCTCATTATCAAAATCAAATATATTTTGGACCATTTAGTTGCCGCACGGAGATGATTTAAATCACATTTTTGTTTGACTCCTGCTTTACTATGTTTAACTTTGATCAAGAACCCATGAAGAACATTATTTATTAAAGTTAGACGTATGTTTTATATAAAACATCAAAGCTCATGCTCAGTTATCCAGGTAAAAAAATCCAAAAATGTTCAGTCAAGTCATCTGAGCAGTTTCTTTCTTTCTTTCTTTTTTTTTTTTGCTGAGCTGTTTCGTCCAAAGGACTTCATCAGTCAGAGGAACAACAACAAACTCAGTCTTATAAGCAGCACACTCACATATGCCCTTTTTCCACCAGTCGGCGCGGGTCGGTTATTGCATAATATTTGCGTGCCAGACGCGCGCTGACGGCATTTCCACCGGATATTCCGAGCTGCGCCGCACCAGGATTTTGGTCTCATTTCTGAGGAGTGACGACCCGCGCTCTAACGCGCCGGGAGGAGGAGTCCGTGTGGACTGGAGCTGGCTTTCACTGAAGCGAGGGAGCGAACACGGAAGTACTTTACATGATTAACACAGTAAAAACAATTATTTGTTTTGAAAATTATAGCAAAGATGGGTCTTAAGCTGAACGTGTCCTAAATAAATTCATGTAATGCTCAAAACTGCAGGATTTAAAAAGTAGGATCGCTACGTGCACGTGCACGTGTCAGGCCGGTTTAATGTAGCTAAATAAACGTATATAAAAATATATTTCATAGCTGGCTTTATAGCACGAGGGTTCTTGAGTTTAACCGTTCCTTAATAATGCCACGTAGTGGTCAAATCTGTAGGTTCGTCACGTGCACGCACGCGCGTGTCGGGCGGCTTTATTTCATTTTTTAAAAAGCTGTGGAAACAGAACCGCATGTGAGACGAACCGAATTGAGCCGATCTGATCCGATCTGATCCAACCCACACTAATGAGCGGTGGAATAGGGGCAATAGTGGAGTGGACCAACCAGTTTGCTGTTGACTCACCTGAGGCAGCCATAGCCAAAGTGGTACAAAAACATCAACATCTTCATTTCTGGATGAAGAAAAAATGTCTAAAAAATAAATAAATGAATAAATAAAGCCAACAAAGTTCATTCAGGTCATCTGGACTTTTTTTTATTTATTATTTATACAAAATAGTTTGTTTTATTTTAAAGTGGAAACAAGCTAGATTTAAGAAACATCTCATATGCTGAAGCTGGTTTTAAATAACTGCAGTGTTAAACAGAGAAATTATGTAAACAAATAAAATATTCAAAAAAAACTAACTCTTTATTATTCTTTTTAAAGAAATGATAGAAAATAACATAATATAATTGGATTTTTAGATGCATTTTGATAAAGAAAACTAAATGAAAAAAGAAGAAATAATAAATCTGGCTGAACACAAATACCTGGATTTTTTTTATTTTTTATAATCGACTACATTAATAAATAATTAGTTCAGTCAAAGCACTTAACGATTTTGCACCAAATCTTTATGTTCACACAGAATGCGGAGTGGAGTTGAAAGACAACAAAAGCTTTTGTGCGTGAACATCACAGAGATTAGATGTAATTCTTTGATAATTATTGTTTGGGATCAAAAATTATGCCTAAATTAACCAAAGTCATACATCTAATGTGCATAAAAAAGATTGCCAGAGTGTGCTTCACTTTACACCACAGCACAGACAGCAAAGATTTATGCTTAATTCACACAAAACATATAAGTTATAGATATATATTTGTTTCCTGTTTTCCTTTCCGACTCTATAAGAAGACAAAGAGATGGAGTGGAGGTTCATGTGGCGATAACTGCTCAGTTTCTGCTTCACTCCAGCTCGTCCTCTGACAGCTGCAGATATTTCAAGTGTAGGAGACGATCGGTTGGATAAAAAGACACAAACAATGAGAAAAAGAAGTGCTGCAAACGTGCATCTTCATCATGTGTGCAGCTGAAGAGAGTCTGAGCTGAGGGGATGCTTGATCCTTTGACTCTAATGGTATGCTGCTTGTTTGTGTCTCATTTTCTGTGTGTGTGTGTGGGGGGGAGGGGGGTAACTTTACCCTCATTAATATGGATACTACTGCTATGTTGCTTAGAGAAGACCATTCCTGTCTGCATTGCTTGTTTTTACTAACACTGATATAAACAAGGTCAACGTGAGGTCAGTCAGAGAGTGGAGCAGTGAGTTAGGAAGCACTACAAAAACACATCTGCAGAAGTAACACACTTACAGAAGTAACACACTTACAGAAGTAACACACTTGCAGAAGTAACACACCTGCAGAAGTAACACACCTGCAGAAGTAACACACCTGCAGAAGTAACACACTTGCAGAAGTAACATACTTGCAGAAGTAACACACTTGTAGAAGTAACACATCTGCAGAAGTAACACACTTGTAGAATTAACACATCTGCAGAAGTAACACACTTGTAGAATTAACATGTACTTGCAGAAGTAACACATTTGCAGAAGTAACACATTTGCAGAAGTAACACACCTGCAGAAGTAACACACTTGCAGAAGTAACACACTTGCAGAAGTAACACACTTGTAGAATTAACACATCTGCAGAAGTAACTCATTTGCAGAAGTAACTCATTTGCAGAAGTAACTCATATGCAGAAGTAACACATTTGCAGAAGTAACACATTTGCAGAAGTAACACACTTGTAGAATTAACACACTTGCAGAAGTAACACACCTGCAGAAGTAACACACTTGCAGAAGTAACTCACTTGTAGAATTAACACACTTGTAGAATTAACACACTTGCAGAAGTAACACACCTGCAGAAGTAACACACCTGCAGAAGTAACTCACTTGCAGAAGTAACACACTTGTAGAATTAACACACTTACAGAAGTGACACACTTGCAGAAGTAACACAGTTGTAGAATTAACACACTTGCAGAAGTAACACACCTGCAGAAGTAACACACCTGCAGAAGTAACTCACTTGCAGAAGTAATACACTTGTAGAATTAACACACTTGCAGAAGTAACACACCTGCAGAAGTAACACACCTGCAGAAGTAACTCACTTGCAGAAGTAACTCACTTGCAGAAGTAACACACTTGTAGAATTAACACACTTACAGAAGTGACAC
>JBBPBX010088347.1:0-14513 GCA_038048925.1 Garcialebias charrua
ATATATATATATATATACTGTTACTCCCAAACTCCCTCCTAAACAATTTAAATTTACATACTGTATACAATATTTTAAATAAACAATCCATACAGCATGTGTTGTTTATGTAAAATATTGTATATATAGTAGTATTAAAATTTAAATTGTTTATTTAAGAAGGGAGTTTGGGAGTAACAGGTGATGAGTGTGATTGCAACCTGGCACGTGTCATGACAAAAGTTGACTGAACTTGAACTATCCTACTTTGCTGTTTTTCACTTATCGCTAGTGGGCGTGTTCCCACCAGCAATACGCATGGTCCAGCGCACCTCATGGTCCCAAACACCTGTGATAAACGAGGGACTATATAAAACTAACAAACCGGTGTGTGTGTTTGTCTTTTTTTTAAAGTAAAAACTAATTTAAATTATTTTCAGAAATGCTGTCTTGAATAATTTTGTAGATGTTGAACAACACTATGCAAAACATTAAAATTTCTTTGTTTAAAAGAGCATTTCTTGTACAGTACTGTAGTTTGTTTTGGGCATGTTTTATGTTTGAGTTTTTTGTTAAATAAGTTCTATTCTATTCACATAATAAATGTTTACTCAGCAGAGGTAAAAAGTAATACTGACAATAATTCACATTAGCTTTAAAGAACCTTGACCAAAAGACATTTTTCATCTTATTTTGTTCACTTCTGCTTAGTTGAGAAAGTCCCAATTGTTCCTTTAGGACTAAGGCATTACCATCTGGTTCCCACTGAAAACCCATTCGGGGCCCGTTAAACCCATACAAAAAGGCCTAATATCTGGGGAGATACAACAGTATGCAAGTTTACGTATCTGCCACATATCCAATATGTTTCTGGTGCTATATGGGGAGATCTCATCTTTAACAGATCTTAGTACAGGATATCCCACGCATACCCATCTGTGATAGATCCTAGTATTGGATATCTTCTGGATACCCATCCATAATAAATCCTAGTATTGGATATTTTCCAGATACCCATACATGAAAAATCCTAGTGTAGGATATTGTCTGGATATGTATATTTAACTGTACACTTGCATATTGTGTGTGTGTGTGTGTGTGTGTGTGTGTGTTGTAATAGATTAATAATAGTAATAAATGTAGAATAAGGTATTTAAACACTTACTGATTTACTATTATTGTAGATGCGCAGTTTAGCAGACTTTAATCTTGCACAAACTGCCACCAAAGAGCGAGTTCTTCCTTTTTCCGATACTAAGTTGTTTTTACTGTGATTAGACAAGAAATGTAATTTCACGCTTAGACTTCAATTTATATTGGTCTACCAAAAATATAGACCTTTTATTGAAACTATCACAAGAATTACATTAAAACATTTGTATCGATATTAGCTCTGATTTAATAACTACGTTGACAAGAATTCAAATTAAAACAAACAGACAATTAGGAAATTAACTGTTGGCACATTTACTTGACAGATTAAATACTTATGAAAAATAAGAAATAGGAGGAAGAAGATGAAAGCTAAGTTAACTGAAATTAATTATTTGAAATAACCAGAGTGGCACCTTTCCCATACGGATCAGGCTGAGCCTCCGACACGTGCAGCATACAGACAACGCCTCTTTACCTGGTGACGAGACGTCTTGCGAGGTGAGGACTGAGAAGTCTGTGGACACTAACGGACTGTGTGGTCCAGTGAGCGTCCAGAGGACTTCGTGCGTGTATGACTGGGTCAGACGAGCGGGAGCACGCATTCACCGGCAGAAACAGGCCCCAATCGCACTGGTTGGACTTTCAAAGTAAAACTTCAGAAAACAAATTCTTTCAGAAAATGAATGTTGAGGCACAGCAAGGCTTTGCTGCGACTCTCAGCTGAGACGTGGGTCGAGTTGGCACAATGACCGGGCCGTCTATCAGCTTTCTCCAGGGAAGAGAGAACAGTTGCAACTTAGTTCTCCTCCAAAAAACTAAAACAAAATCCAGGAAGTGCCCTTTAAGAAGGGGGTGTGACTTAGTCACATACTTCCTGCTGATTGGTTGACTTTGCAAGTGAGTGAGTTTGAGTGACAGATGATAGGGTAGACAATACACAGAACACATACGTGAGAAGATGCAGGTGCATGTGCACAAGTTAGTACTTTGTTTTGAGAACTGATTCATTGTTTTTAGAAAGGACGGGAGACCGAAAGCAAGCTATGTCTAGCACTTTTCCTTTGAAACAAAAACAGTTCAAACAAATACGAAGGATTGTTCCTTCAACTTTAAACACTTATTCTGCACAGAGAACACAGTTCAAAGCATGATCATTCTGAGATGTTCTCTTAACTTCGTCATATTTAAAATATACCAGTTTAGTAAAATCATCATTGAAATTACAAAAATACTGTTTGATCAATTCTGAATTAACACACATTAAAGAGAAAGTTCAATCTGATTAATTAGTGTCCATTAATTCATAATAATTGTTAAAATATATAAGTGTCCATCTGTCTCCTTGAGGTTCAAGCAAGTGTAACACTGAGTGATTCAGAGAGGTGTACTTGAAGGTCAAGACAGAAATATCAGAGGCTAGGTGTATCACTACAGTCCCCCTTTTTGGAAGTCATCGCCTGTCCTTGGGGATGAGTTCCAACACGAAAGGATACCACCGAATGTCTCTGACCTCTATGTAATCCAGCAAGTGGAAAAAAAAAAAATCAAAAAGAAAGTTCAAAAATATATTCCCATAATGTTTTTGGAAATTCCATACTGTTCGTAGGTAATCCCTTTGCGGTAAGCTTTCAATCCTTTGGAAAACATAGTCTGTTAACCCATGGGAAACTGAGTCTGTGATCCCTTGGAAAACAAAGTCTTATAATCCACAACGGTAAATCCACAACGATGGGGGTTATTGATTTCATCAGCAAGAATGGAATTTAATCAGCATGTAGAGGGGATCCCTCGATTGAAGCAGAGGAGGCGTCCTTGGATGAAGGTTGAAGACCAACGTTGGATCTGCAGGTCCCCACATCGAAGGTTGCAGGCTGGACGGCTTCCAGTCGGTGCCACCCTGATTCAATGTGTCATGCAATTATGTGGTTTTAGGTGGGCTTATGATTGGGATTCTACATTAGGCCTACCTATATGCACCTGGTATGTAAGCTATCATGGATTAGATCAGCTAAAATTACCAATTAAGGGGTGGATCAATGCTGTAGAAATCAGAAATAGGGATCTATACCTATAGAAATGTGGAGGGCTTCTGTAACGAAGGCCTCTTCTTTCAAACTATTCCTCCATTCATTATTTAGTTTAGGTTAAACTAAAATACAAAAATGAAAACTAGTTTGGTCTAAATGTCTGTTGTCTCTTAGACGAACGACGCAAGATTTGGTAATCCCTAAAAATTTTGAAGTCTATGGCGAGACTCATCAAAATGAATAGATCTAGAATAGAAACGATCGCATCGGTTCTACCTAAATGATTGGGAGATCAGTGTAGATTATAGTACCTTAAGTAGTATTAATCTACTATGACTCATCAAAGATTGAGATCTTTAACAAAATGAACAGCATGTTGGCATAGTTAAAATCCATTTAAGTCTTCAACTAATCAACAATCAAAACCTCTATTGGCTGGGAGTGTTCAGAAAACAACAACTTCAATAACACAAAAGTAGCAATTAAGCAACTAAAAACAACGTTTCACTACGTCAAACTCACTCTGGTCGTCAGATTCCAACGTCACACACAAGAAAAACAGTTCTTAGCTTTATAACCGATGTCAATTAAATCCTACAGATTTAAACGGTTGTTAAGGTTAGTTTTTGTTGTGGGTTTTATGCTTAGCGTTTCTAAGTTCTAGTTGGAACGGTTTCTTTTCGCAACTAGAATAGTTTAAACTGTTTAAGCTTATTTACTATCCTGTGCTTGGACGACCTTCTTTTCCCATGAAGTCTGTGAGTTTGCGAGATCTTTGTCGTTTGTGGGGTTATTGAAATCTTTGTCCTTGACATGGGCATGACCTAACATCACCCCCCTGTGGTCATGAGGGACCACGCGCACGGGTGTGGACGTCCGTCCATGGGCACGAGTTAGGATGCCATTGTTTAGTTTAAGCCGTTCGCGCAGTTTATTGGGCACCTTGTGCAGGAACCTTATAGGTTTCGGCCAACGTACCTCTGTACGTTTACCTCTTTCTGCGTAATGCAGGTGTGTCACAACTGTCGGCGCCGTCGCAGGCGTGTCTCTGTCGTTGTGATGTATGTCTTCCCACTTCATGAATGAAGAGGTGCTCTTTGAGTCTGTAAGAACTATGTCATCTCTGAGTAGTTCTAGATTCAAATGCTCTTGAACCAAGGTTTCATAGAAAGCTTGGCTGATGACTGAATTACCTGTCCCAGAGGACAGCACAGCGTTCTCGGTGTGTGATCCTTGGATCTCTACACCGTCCTCTACCTGTGGTAGGAAGTGTGAGTCTGCCCCCCTTTTGTTTGAGGAGGGGTCCTCAAAATCAGTAACAATGAAGTCCAAGTGACTGTCAGCGTGTTGTAGACTGTCACTACGTGGGCTCAGATGTCCTTGAACCAAGACTTCACTGAAAGCTTGGCTGTATGCCGAATTACCTGTCCCCCAGGACAGTACAGCGTCATCGGTGTGGGACCCTTGGATCACCACACCTCCCTCTACCGGTGGTAGGTAGTGTTCAGCGAGTGCTGAAGGTGTCAGCTCGCAGAGGAGGTCCTCGTGATGGGCCAGAGTCTGGTCCAACTGTTGAGTCTCCTCTGTCTCACCTGTAGTTGAAGGTTCACTTACCGGGTCTGTGGTCTTGGTTGGGGAATCCTTTTTTACCTCAGCGGTACCTGTTGTTAGACAGTCAGTGTCCTGACCTTGGGGAGGCACCTTGAATGGCAGTGGACTGCTCACTGTGGCCCACATCGTCTGATTACCATAATTTATAATCGCTTCAAAGCGATTTATAAAATCTTGGCCAACCACAAATGGAGCCCGGAGTGAGTCAAGATCAGACACATATACCGGGTGGTATAGTGACATCTCGCCAATCTGCATGTGAACCATGGCTATTAGGGTTGTTCTCGTCTTTGCGAGGCCCAGTTGATCACCATAAGTGTCTTTCACAAAGGGTATTTGCCTGCCAACATCGTTAGCGGCGGTCCTTAGCTCCTCAAACAGTTTGGCTGACATGACAGACACGTCTGAGCCGCTAACCAGGAGTGCTTCTTGCTCTAGGACCCCTTCCAATGTGAGTGGCAGGTAAGCTCTCTTAGCTATCCCCCTTTTTATAAAGTTACACAGAAACCGTTCAGGTTTTTCCACACGTGTCTGAGTACGTGTGACTCTGTCTGTGTAATCGTCGTCGCTGTCAGCATCATGATGGCTGTCTGCCTCATGACCTTCAGGATGCGGATTTTCAGCAATTTGTTTGCTGTCAGCATCTGGACTTTTAGTACGCTGATCATCAGCAATTTGTTTGCTGTCAGCATTCATGTCAGTGTTGACGTTGTTGATGTCAACTGTGTGCACTGAGTTGTTGCAAAAGGCAGTGCTGCGCGTCGCTTCATCAGGTGGAACAAGGTTGTTTGTGTTATCATCAAGGACAACGTCGCACGTTGTGTCAGCGTGGTCAACCACTGTAACATTCAAATCATTTGACAAACAACTCACAACCTCAGTCACGTTCTCGCGCGGAGGCGCCGTTTCCATAATCTGGAGCATGTGTGACTCACTGCATGTCTCAAACTGTGCAGTTCGAGGGGCAGGGGCAGGAGGGCCGCCTCTCGGGGGCACATGTCGGGACAGACCATTTTTCAAAGGGTCACGGTTCCCATGCAACCGCCTTCGAATCTCACCCACTGTGAGATCCATGAGAGAACTCTTTTGGTTCGATCCGAACCATCTGTGTTCATCTAGAGAGCGAACACCTGCCTCGTGTGGTTCACTGCTCATCTCAAGGTTTTCAACCTGAGGGGCAGGGGCAGAAGAACCTCCTGTGAACTGATCTGAGTCACTGGTCCAGCTGGACTTGACCTGTTGTTCGTTATCATGAGGGACCTGTTCAATGTTGCACGCTGAAGGAGAGGGAACCTCTTCTAATGTCTGCGAGTGGGATGTGACCTTTTGACCTGGGCACACCACTGAGGGTGTTTTCCGTCGTTCGAGTATGTCAAAAAATTCCACAGCACATTGTTTAATTTCTGCCATGGTACACTCTTCGCAATTAACATTGAAGCGAACACATTTCATTATGAACGGTATCAAATTCAACGTGAACCGTCTTTTAAACTCCACATCTTCCTCTATTCCAGGTACAGCTTTATTCCCTGTGTAAACAGAGAGGAGCCTGTCATAAAACACCAGGGGATGTTCACCTGGTTCCTGAAGGACGTTCTTTGCAGCTAAGTGCCTATCAAAGGATGCACCTGTTAGAACGTCCATCTTCCTACTGATTTTCTGTGAAAAATCAAGGACAGTCGGTCTTATATCACAGTGGATAGTCTCACCATGTGATGCCAAGATGTGAAATTAAATAAAAATCAGTGATTCCCATTAATTTGTCGACCTGTGACAAGGTCAAACAAAATTGGCTGTTATTGTGTGATTGTGAAAATCAAGACAAAAGATGCCTCATGTGTGATATTTTAAACTTGCAGTCTAAAAACACAGGGACAGAGATCTAGTTCTGCACAGAATTGACGATAAGAGTGTCAAGGCTTATCAAAAACAGACATGTCTGTATTAAAATCTGTGTAACTGTTCTGCCATCAACATTTGATTATATGTGAAAATCAAACTAAAGTGTGCTGTGAGTACAATATTCTCAAAATGTTTCCCGTTTAAAACAGGAACAGTTAACATGTACAAATTACAGGAAGACTGCGTCTTCTAATGTAACCAGCAGGGGGCACAGCGCTGGAAGTGAGTTTATCACAGCGACTGTAATCTCTCTATCTGACCGCTATAGAGGCGCTGTTATCACCAGTGAGCGCAGCCGTAGCTTTCAGCCCACACAGACATCCAACACGGATGAAAAGCATCAATCAGACAGATCTAAAGCGTAACGTGATAAGCTCTAGAACCCAGGCTCACAAAACGAAATCATGTGAGCAAAATCGGTTGAACTGTGAAACCCTTTAAACTGCGTTTAAAGAAATAAGGTCGGTCCTCATAAAACCGGCAAAATCGGTGTCACGTGACCTGGTCACATGGCGATCGGCAGTTTTTCAGAGCAACCGGCTCAATCCACCCATTAAAATCTCAAAAACACCGCGATTAAACAGTCTTTTTAAAGACAGTAATGGACAAACAAACACGGAAGCACGTCTCGGACAAACAGCAAGTGAAATTTGACGAGGAGCGGGGCTTCACCCACTGCGCATGCGTCAACACATACAGCTTAAACGACCAATCACAGCGAAGACAGAACTGTAGTTCTAAAACCCAAGTGTTCATGGGAAATTGTGTCTTCCAAACCCAACGCCGCCCACAGGCGACGTGCCGTTCGAGCGGTGCGTTCACGGACCTGCGGTCTTTTGAACGCTAGCGAGGAACGGACTTTTTAACGTTCTAAAACAGTCACAAACATCGCAAAACACCGCGGTTAAGCCAGTCTTCGACGATATCACGTGCATAGAACTCAAACAACACAAATAAACTGTTAGAAATGTGTGCAAAAATGAATCTGACAACCAGAGTCTACAGAAACCAACGTTTTTGAACGCGACACACAATGGACCAATCACAGCGTTTTAAGCAGCCATCTTGTCTCTCGGTACCGTTAGCTTAGCTCGACCCAAGGTTCTAGACTCTTCCTTCACAAAATAAACGTATTTATACACCGCAGAAAATACTGTCAATGAGCTAAAACACAACCAAGCTAGCTCTCACGCCCCCAGGGGAGGCAGCACTCTAACTGTGTACAACAAACGGACTTTACGTCGAACGGAACCAGAACACAGTCCGGTCCAAACTAGCGGAGAGGGTTTTCCCGTACCTCGGCAAACACGTTGTAACAGAAAAAGGCACTTAATGGAGCAGCATATATGTGAAACAGACCTTCAACAATAAATCGCAGATGTAATAGAATGAAACAGGATCGTGACTCGGCGGTCACAACAATGAAAGATGCATGCAGCGTGCGACACGTAATGAAACGTCTCACAAGCACAGACAAAACATTTATCACTCAGCAGCTTCAAACAGACGTTGAAATGTGAAATATAAAATAATTCTATCGGCAAAATAATCCAGACAATGCCACGATCAGCAACTCCCGGACACTCTACCAGCCAGAACCATTCTTACAAGACCAAAACCAGGATGCAAAACTAATGCCAACAACACCGTTAACAAAAATAAGCTACACCAAACAACTTAATAAACGTTCCAGGAACTCGTACGAGCCACCAATTGTAATAGATTAATAATAGTAATAAATGTAGAGTAAGGTATTTAAACACTTACTGATTTACTATTATTGTAGATGCGCAGTTTAGCAGACTTTAATCTTGCACAAACTGCCACCAAAGAGCGAGTTCTTCCTTTTTCCGATACTAAGTTGTTTTTACTGTGATTAGACAAGAAATGTAATTTCACGCTTAGACTTCAATTTATATTGGTCTACCAAAAATATAGACCTTTTATTGAAACTATCACAAGAATTACATTAAAACATTTGTATCGATATTAGCTCTGATTTAATAACTACGTTGACAAGAATTCAAATTAAAACAAACAGACAATTAGGAAATTAACTGTTGGCACATTTACTTGACAGATTAAATACTTATGAAAAATAAGAAATAGGAGGAAGAAGATGAAAGCTAAGTTAACTGAAATTAATTATTTGAAATAACCAGAGTGGCACCTTTCCCATACGGATCAGGCTGAGCCTCCGACACGTGCAGCATACAGACAACGCCTCTTTACCTGGTGACGAGACGTCTTGCGAGGTGAGGACTGAGAAGTCTGTGGACACTAACGGACTGTGTGGTCCAGTGAGCGTCCAGAGGACTTCGTGCGTGTATGACTGGGTCAGACGAGCGGGAGCACGCATTCACCGGCAGAAACAGGCCCCAATCGCACTGGTTGGACTTTCAAAGTAAAACTTCAGAAAACAAATTCTTTCAGAAAATGAATGTTGAGGCACAGCAAGGCTTTGCTGCGACTCTCAGCTGAGACGTGGGTCGAGTTGGCACAATGACCGGGCCGTCTATCAGCTTTCTCCAGGGAAGAGAGAACAGTTGCAACTTAGTTCTCCTCCAAAAACTAAAAACAAAATCCAGGAAGTGCCCTTTAAGAAGGGGGTGTGACTTAGTCACATACTTCCTGCTGATTGGTTGACTTTGCAAGTGAGTGAGTTTGAGTGACAGATGATAGGGTAGACAATACACAGAACACATACGTGAGAAGATGCAGGTGCATGTGCACAAGTTAGTACTTTGTTTTGAGAACTGATTCATTGTTTTTAGAAAGGACGGGAGACCGAAAGCAAGCTATGTCTAGCACTTTTCCTTTGAAACAAAAACAGTTCAAACAAATACGAAGGATTGTTCCTTCAACTTTAAACACTTATTCTGCACAGAGAACACAGTTCAAAGCATGATCATTCTGAGATGTTCTCTTAACTTCGTCATATTTAAAATATACCAGTTTAGTAAAATCATCATTGAAATTACAAAAATACTGTTTGATCAATTCTGAATTAACACACATTAAAGAGAAAGTTCAATCTGATTAATTAGTGTCCATTAATTCATAATAATTGTTAAAATATATAAGTGTCCATCTGTCTCCTTGAGGTTCAAGCAAGTGTAACACTGAGTGATTCAGAGAGGTGTACTTGAAGGTCAAGACAGAAATATCAGAGGCTAGGTGTATCACTACAGTGTATGTGTGTGCATGTGTGTGTGTGTGCAAGGGGTTATGGAGAACAAGATCTGTGAGTTTGGTGGTCCTATCACTGCGTTTAGTTGGAAATCCTAACCCCAATTTGTTAAAATACAAATACCCATAATTCATAGGGAGAACGTAGGACGGACAGGAATCTCATAAATTACGGTCAGGGAGTTATGGAGAACAAGATCTGTGAGTTTGGTGGTCCTATCACTGCGTTTAGGTGGAAATCCTAACCCCAATTTGTCCAAATACAAATACCCATAATTCATAGGGAGAACGTAGGACGGACAGGAATCTCATAAATTGCGGTCAGGGAGTTATGGAGAACAAGATCTGTGAGTTTGGTGGTCCTATCACTGCGTTTAGTTGGAAATCCTAACCCTTGGTCAAAATACCATAATCCAAAAAAAAAGTGTTGGGAAAGTGTTGAAAGTTCCGATCAGCTCTGCAAGGTGCTGGCCAATATCTTTAACACCTCATGCCCTGTAGACAGATCCCGTCTGCCTGAAGACCACACCACCATCATCCCAGTCCAAAAAAGCTCTACAGTGACTGCTCTGAATGACTGTTGGCCAGTGGCCCTCACCCGATAGTCGCTAAATGCTTCGAAAAACTGGTCATGACCCACATCAAAACAACCATCATCAACAAGGACCCTCGAGTATGCATACTGTGAGAACCAATCAACAGAGGATACCATCTCCTCTGTGGTCCACACTGCTCTCACCCACCTGGAACAGAAGGACTCATACACCCATATGCTCTTTGTGGACTTCACATCTGCCTTCAAAATCATGATCCCCCAAACCCTAATGGACAAATTACTAACACTAGGACTAAGCCCCTCCATTTGCAACTGGTTCCTTGACTTCTTAACTAACAGACTTCAGTCAGTGATGATCCACAACTTCTCCTCTTCCACCATAACCCTCAGCACTGGCTCTCCTCAAGGATGTGTGTTGAGCCCTCTCCTGTTCACTCTGCTCACATATGATTGTGCAGATACCCATCCAGGTTGTCATAAAGTTTGCAGCTGATACAGCTGTGGTGGGATGCATCACAAACTATGATGAGTCCAGCTACAAGCAGGAGGTGGAACACCTGGAGAGCTGGTGCAAAGCCTGATCAAGAAAGTTCACCAGAGACTCTATTTCCTCAGGCGGCTGAGACGAGCTGGTCTGAGCAGCTCAGTCCTCACCTCCTTCTACAGGTGTGCAGTGGAGAGCATCCTGTGCTCCAGCATCAATGTGTGGCATAGAGGCTGCACAGCTGCAGAAAGAAAAGCTCTGCAGAGAGTGGTGAAGGCTGCACAGAAGATGTTGGAGTCAGTCTCCCCACCATCACAGACATTTACACCTCCAGATGCAGGAAGAGAGCCACCTGCATCATGAAGGACCACACTCACCTAGCACACACACTTTTTGCCCCACTCCCCTCAGGAAGGATGTTGAGGAGCATTAAGTGTAGAACCACTAGACTGAGGAACAGCTTCTACCCTGAGGCTGTTAGACTCATGAATATCTAACCAGAATGGTCACTGTGAAACATCACATCATATTGCTGCTGATCTGTTTCACGTTGCTGCTGATCTGTTTCATGTTGCTGCTGATCTGTTTCATGTTGCTGCTGATCTGTTTCATGTTGCTACTGATCTGTTCATGTTGCTGCTGATCTGTTTCATGTTTCTGATGCTGCTGATCTGTTTCATGTTGTTGCTGATCTGTTTCATGTTGCTGCTGATCTGTTACATGTTGCTGATCTGTTTCATGTTGCTAATCTGTTCATGTTGCTGCTGATCTGTTACATGTTGCTTATCTGTTTCATGTTGCTAATCTGTTCATGTTGCTGCTGATCTGTTTCATGTTGCTGCTGATCTGTTTCATGTTGCTGATCTGTTCATGTTGCTGCTGATCTGTTACATGTTGCTGATCTGTTCATGTTGCTGCTGATCTGTTACATGTTGCTGCTGATCTGTTTCATGTTGCTAATCTGTTTCATGTTGCTGCTGATCTGTTTCATGTTGCTGCTGATCTGTTTCATGTTGCTGATCTGTTCATGTTGCTGCTGATCTGTTACATGTTGCTGATCTGTTTCATGTTGCTGCTGATCTGTTTCATGTTGCTGCTGATCTGTTTCATGTTGCTGCTGATCTGTTTCATGTTTCTGATGCTGCTGATCTGTTTCATGTTGTTGCTGATCTGTTTCATGTTGCTGATCTGTTTCATGTTGCTGCTGATCTGTTACATGTTGCTGATCTGTTTCATGTTGCTAATCTGTTCATGTTGCTGCTGATCTGTTACATGTTGCTTATCTGTTTCATGTTGCTAATCTGTTCATGTTGCTGCTGATCTGTTTCATGTTGCTGATCTGTTTCATGTTGCTGCTGATCTGTTACATGTTGCTGATCTGTTTCATGTTGCTAATCTGTTCATGTTGCTGCTGATCTGTTACATGTTGCTTATCTGTTTCATGTTGCTGATCTGTTCATGTTGCTGCTGATCTGTTTCATGTTGCTGCTGATCTGTTTCATGTTGCTAATCTGTTCATGTTGCTGCTGATCTATTTCATGTTGCTGCTGATCTGTTTCATGTTGCTGATCTGTTTTGTGTTCATCTGCTCATGCAAACTCATGTTCGTGCTGCTCGTTGGAGTATGTTATTCTATATATTAGTGCTTAGTGTATTTTTAGTTGGCGTTTTTCTTAGTTCACATCTTAGAGCTTAGTAATGTTTATTTTATATTTTATTGTTGGATGTAACTGGGATGCAGTGTACATAATCTCGTTTCATCACATGTACTACATGTGGTGTGAATGACAATAAAGACTCTCTGACTCTGACTTTTGTTATGTACAGTACATGCATCCCAGGTAATGCTAAGGCTTACCCCATCAGACTCCCAGGAAAACAGGAAGTCAGAGCTCTTTTAAGGCTAACTTGACCTAGAAAGACGTAGCTCTTTCTGATTTGGTCTGTGTGAGCCAGGAGCAGCATGCAGTGACGTCCCAGAGTGTGTCAGGAGGTTCAGAGATTAGTTCATGTCAGAAATCTTAAAGGGTTAGTTTAAGACGCCAGTATATATGATAAAAGCTGATTACAACTGTCTTAACTTCATTAACAACACTGTTGATCTGTTGGTTTGATTAAGACAACATCATCACAGCATCACATATGGGACCTATTAATGATAAAAGCAAAAACAGATATTATTCAATCTGGATATTTAAGTAGGGCAAAAAAAACTCTGTTATGAGGAGATTGCATGGAGGCTGCACAGTTGCAGAGAGAAAAGCTCTGCAGAGAGTGGTGAAGGCTGCACAGAAGTCTGTGGGAGTCAGTCTCCCCACCATCACAGACATTTACACCTCCAGATGCAGAAAAAGAGCCACCTGCATCATGAAAGACCTCACTCACCCAGCACACTCACTCTTTGCACCACTCCCCTCGGGACGGAGGTTGAGGAGCATCAAATGTAGAACCACTAGACTGAGAAACAGCTTCTACCCTGAGGCTGTCAGACTCATGAATAAATAAATAATAAGAATAAACACTGCAAAATGTCACATCATACTGATACTGTACTGATCTGTTTCTTGTTGCTGCGTTCATCTGTGACCATCTGCTCATGTTCGTGCTGCTGTTTATAATGATGTTTTTCTACTACATTAGGGCTTAGTGTATTACTAGCTGATGTGATGTCTCTCTTAGTTAATCCTAGATGTTATTATTGTATTTCTCTTGCATTTGTTGTTGGATGTAACTGGGACCCTGTGTACATAATCTCGTTTTCAACACATGTACTACATGCGGTGCAAATGACAATAAATTCTCTCTGACTCTGACTCTGACTCTGACTCTGATTGATGTCCTGAGCTCAAACTAAAATGAGATAAACAGTGTCACTGAATCTTCACTGCAGGTTTGAGAAGAAAAATGAATAATGATCAACATTTTGAAATAGCATTGGATTTCCAACTTGAATTAAACAGTTTGAATTAACCAGTCTTTGACTATCAAACATGCTTATACAAGTAACACAAGGTTATTCATTAACACAAAAATAGAGGAATAAGAGAGTCTCTTATGACTTGTTGTGTTTTGATTCAAAATAATGTAATAAAATAGTGTTCACTTATCTCCTTGAGAGCCTCAGGAGCACTGTACCACTCAAAGTTTCAGAGAGATGTGAAAAGGTGTACATCTACGTCAGAGATGAGGGGGTGTATCTCACTACAGTCCCCCCTTTTGGAAATCATCGCCCGTCCATGGAGATTAGTTCCAACATAAAAGGATACCACCAAATGTCTCTGATCTTGATGTAATCCAGCAAGAGGAAAAAATCAAAAATTATAATCCCATAATGTTTTTGGAAATTCCATACTGTTCATAGTTAATCCCATAGCGGAAAGCTTTTAATCCTTTGGAAAACAAAGTCTTATAATCCACAGCGGTAATTCCACAGCGGTAATCCCGTATTGATTAGAGTTGTCGATTTCATCAGCAACAATTGTTTTTATTAGCATGTAGAGGGGATCCCTCGATTGACGCAGAGGAGGCGACCCTTGGATGAAGGTTGAAGACCAACCGTTGGAGCTGCAGGTCCCCACATCGAAGGTTGTTGGCTGGTTGGCTTCCAGTC
>JBBPBX010088348.1:0-14513 GCA_038048925.1 Garcialebias charrua
AGAAGCTGTTCCTCAGTCTTTAAAATTTTATTAAAATGCTTGTTGAGTTGGTTTTCCCAGTATTCATGTCCAATTTGATTAAGACCCCTGTTGTTCAGTTTATTGTCATTACAGGAAGTTCATGAGATATTTTCCTAACAGACAGGCACTAGCAAAAACATTATCGCTTCCCCTTTGGCTGCAGGTGGTAATGAAATGACCACCAAATGTGTATGCTGTATTTTGACCCATCCTGTTCTGGGTAAAGGTGAGATACTGTTTGTAGAAATGTCTTTAAGGTGCAGAGGGACATTCAAGAGCTTTCTTAAAATAGCTCCATAGTTCGCTCACACAGACAACTCCCTCCAGTTGTTGGCCTTCACTATGGAAGCACAGAGGGTGAGCGGTATAACTGCTGAGCAGCACTAACACAAAACTCAGGTTTTTTTTGGTTTTGTTGAGCATGTGGTATTGTCACATCTCCATTTTTGGGGACTGTCTGAAGGTGTGATGTGTGCTATTACTTTTATTGGCATTTCAAGTTACCATGGCGACATAATTAACAAAGATGCCATTTTTGTCATTGAAAAACACAGAGAAAACTCTTAATAGCCTTTAACAGCCACAGGGAGGTCACATGACCTAGTGAAGAGGTTTCTGAACAAAACACTAGGTAACTTTTGGAGCCATTTTGGACCAAGATGGCTGCCACAGCTACAGAAAACTCAAAATTGGCTATAACTCAGTCATTCTTTGAGATATTCAGCTGAAATTTGGTATGGTCGTAGCTGAGAGTTAGTTGTCACACATTCCTGATGCAAATCAAAAATCCAAGAGGGCTATTGTAGCTTAAAAGAAAAAATGTCTAAAGTCATTGATAGTTTGTTTTGTTTTTAAACGTTGAGCTGAAATTTAGTATTGTGGTAGATGAGCGCGAACCCCAACCCATACTGTCAAATCAACATTTTACAATGGTCGCCATGTGGCAGTCCTCATCAAAGTTTCTCCAAGAACTTTCTAGTTAAAACTAATGTTGTACAAATTAATTGTATTTTTAACTGATTTGGAAATCCAAGGTTTATTGTGGTCCTGTTGGCGTCATCGTGCTGTGATCTTCAGCTCTCACTGGAACGGTTCACAGCCAAGTATGAAGCGGCTGGGATGAGAATAAGCACCTCCAAATCTGAGGCCATTGTCCTCAACCAGAAAAAGGTGGATTGAGGTTCTGCCTCAAGTGGGGGAATTCAAGTAGTTTTGTTTACGAATGTCGGAAGAATGGAGCGTGAGCTTCACAGGCGGATTGGTGCAGCGTCTGCTGTATTGTGGACTGTACCGGTCCGTTGTGGTGAAGAGGGAGCTGAGCTATAAGACAAATCTCTCTGTTTACTGATGTTCCTGCCCTCACCTATGGTCATGAACTCTGGGTAGTGACTGAAAGAATGAAATCGTGGATACAGGAGGTTGAAATGAGTTTCCTCTGCAGGGTAGCTGAATTCTCCCTCAGAGACAGGGTGAGAAGTTCAGTTATTAGGGAGAGACTTGAAGTAGAACCACTGCTCCTCCACATCAATAGGAGCCAGTTGAGGTGGTTTGGAAAGAGATGTCTGGACCTCCCTGCTCAAGCCGCTGCCCCTGAGAGCTGACTTCGGAATAAGCGGAAGACCATGAATGAAGGTTTATTGTTAGCAAATACAGTGACAATTTCCTGGGAATGTCTGATTCCTCACAAAAGTAGAGATAAAAAGAAACTGTTTCAATAAGTTAATACAAACTACAATAATGTTTTTAACGTCCCAGTTGCTGCAGCTGAAACCCTCAACTTCTCACCCATCAACATCAGTTGATGGTGTCAAAAGATCACGGTCAAGGTTTCTTTATTGTCATTCACATCTGTTTTATGATATTTCAGATCAACCCAAATGGTTAATGTTTTATCATATTTTAAATCAGATTTGTGAGATAGGCACACACTTTGTTTGGAAAAAGTTCACACACATCAGACTTAATTAAAAATAATGAATATTTATTAAAGAAGTCTTGTGACAGAAAAAAGAAACAAACATACAGTTGTACATCTCTTCAGATATACAATAAACATACAAACAGTTTTCCTGCTAAGATCAAAGTGTCGGTTTTAATCTCGCCACAGTACTAACAGCAACAAACAGTTTTCCTGCTAAGATCAAAGTGTCGGTTTTAATCTCGCCACAGTACTAACACAGTGTTTTTCAACCACTGTGCCGCGGAACAGCAGTGTGCCGCGAGAGATCGTCTGGTGTGCCGTGTAAAATTAGTAAATTATGAAATTTTTATTAACTGGTGTAATTTCCTTACCGCGCGATAGGTGGCAGTATGGAGCATAGCGGCGCACATTAAAACAAGAGAAGTAGCAGCGCATGAACGTGACGTGTAGCAGTGAGCAAAACAAACAGTGAGGACCTTCTCAAACAAACAGGCAGCGATGGAAAACTTTTTCAAAAGAAAAAATACAAGCCCAAAACCAGAAAAGTTGGCACGTTGTGGAAATCGCAAATAAAAACAGAATACAATGACTTGCAAATCTTTTTCAACCTATATTCAATTGAACACACTGCAAAGACCACATACTTAACGTTCGAACTGGTAAACTTTGTTATTTTTTGCAATTATTAGCTCATTTGGAATTTGATGCCTGCAACATGTTTCAAAAAAGCTGGCACAAGTGACAAAGAAGACAGAGAAATTTGAGGAATGCTCATCAAACACTTATTTGGAATATCCCACAGGTGAACATGCAAATTGGGAACAGGTGGGTGCCATGATTGGGTATAAAAGCAGCTTCCTTGACATGCTCAGTCATCCACATAGAAGGATGGGGCGAGGGTCACCACTCTGTGAACAAATGCGTGGGCAAATTGTCGAACAGTTCAAGAACAACTTTTCTCAACGAGCTATTGCAAGGAATTTAGGAATTTCACCATCTACGGTCCGTAATATCATCAAAAGGTTCAGAGAATCTGGAGAAATCACTACACGTAAGGGGCAAGGCCGAAAACCAACATTGAATGCCCGTGACCTTCGATCCCTCAGGCGGTACTGCATCAAAAACCGACATCAGTGTGTAAAAGATATCACCACATGGGCTCAGGAATACTTCAGAAAACCACTGTCAGTAACTACAGTTCGTCGCTACATCTGTAAGTGCAAGTTAAAGCTCTACTATGCAAAGCAAAAGCCATTCATCAACAAGATCCAGAAACGCCGCCGGCTTTGCTGGGCCCGAGCTCATCTGAGATGGACTGATGCAAAGTGGAAAAGTGTTCTGTGGTCTGATGAGTCCACATTTCAAATTGTCTTTGGAAACTGTGGACGTCGTGTCTTACGGACCAAAGAGGAAAAGAACCATCAGGACTGTTATAGGCGCAAAGTTCAAAAGCCAGCATCTGTGATGGTATGGGGGTGCATTAGTGCCCAAGGCATGGGTAACTTACACATCTGTGAAGGCACCATTAATGCTGAAAGGTACATACAGGTTTTGGAGCAACATATGCTGCCATCCAAGCGACGTCTTTTTCATGGACGCCCCAGCTTATTTCAGCAAGACAATGCCAAGCCACATTCTGCACGTGTTACAACAGCGTGGCTTCGTAGCAAAAGAGTGCGGGTCCTCCCCTGGCCTGCCTGCAGTCCAGACCTGTCCCCCATTGAAAATGTGTGGCGCATTATGAAACGTAAAATACGACAACGGAGACCCCGGACTGTTGAACAACTTAAGCTGTACATCAAGCAAGAATGGGGAAGAATTCCACCTGAAAAGCTTCAAAAATTGGTCTCCTCAGTTCCCAAACGTTTACTGAGTGTTGTTAAAAGGAAAGGCGATGTAACACAGTGGTAAATATGTCCCTGTGCCAACTTTTTTGCAATGTGTTGCTGCCATTGAATTCTAAGTTAATGGTTATTTGCAAAACAAAATAAAGTTTCTCCGTTCGAACATTAAATATATTGTCTTTGCATTCTATTCAGTTGAATATGGGTTGAAAAGGATTTGCAAGTCATTGTATTCTGTTTTTATTTGCGATTTGCACAACGTGCCAACTTTTCTGGTTTTGGGCTTGTACTAAATCCGGTCTGGTCCCTGGACAAAATTCGGACCCAGATGAAGGCCCAAGTGGAAATCAGAAGAAGGCAGAAACCGTGAACGTGGAGACTGTACAGCGAGGCTTACATCTCTTTTGAGTCATCAGTTCAGGTATGCTATGACTTTGTTAGGGACCCATACAGCTCAGCAGTTGTTGGCAGGAACATGACTTTACAGGAGCAGGAAGAACTGAACTGAGACAAAATCGTGGTTTAAAGCTGAGCTTTGCTGATCTTCCTTTGGACAGTTTTTGGTTGACTGCTGCCAAGGAGTTCCCCTTTCTGGCAAACAAAGCTATTTTGACATTGCTCCCATTTTCCACAACATATCTGTGTGAAGTGAGCTTCTCCAGCCTAACTGCCATAAAAACTAAAAACAGAGAGAGACTGAGAGCTGTTGAGGAAGAGCTTCGTGTGTGTCTTTCTTCAATTCCTGCCAGAATATCAGCTTTGTGTTCATCCAAACAGGCACAGGTTTCACACTAAGTGAGTAAAATGTAGAGAGAATGGTAGCACTGTTCAGGTGTATTTGAAGGCATGTTAAGTGCAATTTCATCCTCTTTAATTTTAAGACCTTGTTGTGGCACTGTTCAGGTGTATTTGAAGGCATGTTAAGTGCAATTTCATCCTCTTTAATTTTAAGACCATATTGTTGTGGCACTGTTCAGGTTTATTTGAAGGCATGTTAAGTGCAATTTCATCCTCTTTAATTTTAAGACCATATTGTTGTGGCACTGTTCAGGTGTATTTGAAGGCATGTTAAGTGCAATTTCATCCTCTTTAATTTTAAGACCATATTGTTGTGGCACTGTTCAGGTTTATTTGAAGGCATGTTAAGTGCAATTTCATCCTCTTTAATTTTAAGACCACAATTTGTGGCACTGTTCAGGTTTATTTCAAGGCATGTTAAGTGCAATTTCATGTTAAGTGCAATTTGAAATAAGAAATATAAAACATGATAAAAATACATTTTTGTGTTTATTTCATTCCTATTCAAGACACTTTGATAAGAATGACTATATATTTAATATAGGCGGATACAGTGTATCTATGTTTACAATTTTGGTTGGTGGTGTGCCTCGGGATTTTTTCAATGAAAACACTGCGCCTTGGCTCAAAAAAGGTTGAAAAACACTGTACTAACAGCACACACAAACTTAGGCATTGATGTAACTCATTATTCCTCACCTTTTGACACAACTGGGAGGGCCTCACAGTTTGGCTCGGAATATACATCATGCAGCTCGACGTCTGATCAGGACTCGCAGCAGACCCTCAATGTTTATCTGAAACAGAGTTCATTTTATACCTTAAAGGCCGGCGCAGAGCTCCACGCTTGAGCGAGCATGGCGCCCCGCTGTGTGAGCGCCGTGAGGTCGCCGCTGCACAAGCCCTTTGAACGTTCACGCGAGCGCGCCAAGCTCCAATTTTACGAGCGCCTACGCGAAGCGCGGTGTCTGACCAATCAGCTGCACGCGGAGGGGGACTGAACTGACCCCCTCCGCGTGCAGCTGCTCACAGAGAACGTGAGAAGAAAGCAGAGCTCTGTTGGAGACACACGCTGCTTCACGTTGTGCTCTGCTGTGAACCCCCCACGCGTAGCGCGCGCGTGTGGCGCGGGGCTCGGTCCAGCACGGAGCTCTGCACCGGCCTTAAGTGTGTGCGTTTTGTGTTCGTGCGTGACATGCGTGCGTGCGTGATGCACTCACTCTAGCAAAAACATGTTTTCGACTTAATCGTGGGAGGATTTCTCCCACTGTTATCTGCAGGCTTGTCTGAGAAAGAGATGGGCAAGCTTCTAAGTGCTGAACCAGCACTTCGTGCAAAAGCTGCACAGCTGTTTGTGGAAGAACCAGCCTTGTTCTCAGACTCCAGCGGATGCACTCCACCTTCTCACAACAAGACCAGCTACAGAAACAGACACTATACTTGACACAATGTTATACTTGCTTAAAGCATTAAAAATTGATAAACATTTAGTCAGAAAAGCATTAATAAAACTCTTAATTCACTTCATCCTCTGATTTTCTGACTAATTCTGTACAAACCAAATCAAGAAAAGAGACCCCATCACCTTGGCGATGAGTCACATTATATCTGTCTGTACCCATTAACTCCAAAATCAAACGTTACTGTCTTTTACTCGGTTTACTAAAAAAAAACATGTGTACCAATTACACAAAGCAAGACACTAAAAACAAGCAAAGGAGGGACACTGCATACCCTTGCTCTATTAGTATACCTGTAAACCATATGTAAAAACCTTATGTAAAAACCTTCTCCTGTTCAACACATGTGAACACTTTCAAGCGGACAGTCAGACATAGAAACTCAATCACAAGTTTTGGCACTCATGGGCCCGTTCTGTTGCGCACCAGAAGGGGTGTAGAGTGACTGCAAAGCAGAATTGCCAATTAATCAATAAGTCTTGTTGTCCCCACTCCCACAAGCGTACAACACATTCAGCCTTTAACTATTACACTGTCCAGTCACACAACACTCTCTCTGGTTAAAACATTGACTTTTGCATGTCAAACCATGATATATTTGTAAATTTAGTCTCAAAAACAAAATCATCATATTTCATCACTTCAGATAAAATGAAACAAAAATAAAAACTCAAATAATGTTCCCAAACTAGTCACTTCACGATGGATCTTGCAGCTCCACCCTCTGGAACAAGCTTGCACTAAAACACTGTTACATGTAACACCTGCAACTTTACATGTAGTTTTATTCGAAGCACGTGAAAGATTGGTAAGTACTTCTTCTCATATCTTCTTGCTAAACAGACCTTAAAGGTCGATGCACAAGGTCGTTGCACTGGAACGTTACACCCGCTGGACACCTGCTCTGCCCACGCTCTGCCCACACTTGTTACCAGCAGGACCGACCCACAGGACACTTGAAGCTGTCCTGTCTTCTCAACAAGGTTCATCTCATGGCAAAGACCCCAACTGTCCTCTTTTCAGGACACTTCTTTGTGTCAAAGAAGCGTGGAGTCACCATCAGCTCTGCAGCGCAAACGCAGCAGCACCACAACAGCGATGAAGACGACCCAGCAGACACCATGTCACAGGCGCCCCGGCCACTCATGTTGTCCTCTGCGCGCCGCCCCACCAGACAGATGACGAGAACCACACATCAGCTTTGGAAAAAAGCAAAAGACTGAGATAGAATGACAGGAATTAGTGATCTTTTTAGATAAAAGGTTCATTCTTTAAACTTAGAGGAGGAGATAGAAACTTGGCTTTTTTTCTTTTAAAATAAACATGAAAACCCACACTTTTTTTTCTTAGAGCTGCTTTCTCTTAGCTCCTTCTGAACTCTCTCTTAATTCTTCCTCCAGCCTCCTCTGCTCCTCATTCTCCACCTTTTCAGCTCAACATTCCATGCATAACTCACTTTCACACACGAACCTGCACGCCTACGTCACGCTTTCTCTCGTGGTGCGTTCACTGGCACCCTATAATATACATGCACGAACACTGCTGTATATTAAAAAAAAAAAAAACAACATCAAACAAGGGTCGTCTCCTGACCTCCATTCCTTCAACAGAAATAGTTCTGCACCTCTCTGTTCCTCTTTTCAGTTCAATCACTGTCTTCATGCGTTCCTCACTACAGCCAAAACACACTCGCATGTGCACACCATGCGCCGTCTTCAAGCTGCACTTTTTAACCTCTTTATCTGACATAAAACATCTCTCACACACAACCGGACCAAACGCAGCTAACACATCTGACCTTCGTCTTTTTACATTTGTACTCATGCACACATCAAATTTCTGGACAACTTCCTGACCTGTAGGAATTCCTCCCACTAATTATCTGCTTCAACGAGCTCCACCGCTCTCCTTTTTTTTTTTTTTACTGCGCACCGCAGTTGCTATCGCCTCTGCAATAAACAATCCATCTGAGCTTCCTCTGAAGCGCGTCTATAGTCTCCTCGTATAATCTTCCTCCTAAGTGAGCAGCTCAACTGGAAAAAACCTCTAACAAAACAAATTTTAACCGACCTTTCCTAGCTCACGACCTGCTTCTTTTCGCTCCTAACACACTCCACCTCCTCAGAGCTGCAGTCTTCAGTCAGAGGCACACACACACACACACACACACACACACACACACACATACACACACACACACACACACACACATGTGTCGTTGCACCTTTTACACATGGCTGCAAATCTTTTTCACAGGCATACACACAGAGAAGCACTGCTCCTCTTCTTATTTTTACTTCAACTGAGCTGTCAAAAATAAATCACTAGACGTCACAACAAGGGTTCTTCCTTTCAACCCTGGCCCAAAATCTTCTGTTACTTTTCAGATAGACAACAAAGGTTATTTTTCTGTCTTTTAACCCTGGTAAAATACTTCTGTTACCATTCTAGCTGCGTGCACGGCAAGCTATACATAAACAATTCCTGTGTATCTTCTGATTCTCCTCAGCACTCAAAGAATCGATCAGCAGCTTTTAAGGCGTCCCACAAAAACCGCTTGTAAGACAGGACATAAATTGCTGACAGGGAATCACACCTCCATCAACTCTCAACAGCGGGAATCTCTCATCCGCTTCCAAAACTCTTCATCTCTGCACACTGGCAGGAACAAAACACGGGGACTTCACACCCCTGCTTCCCAAACAACTAGAATCCCACCCGCTACAAGAACACAGAACACACTTTTTAATCCTTTTTCCGTTTTCCAAACAGCGGTGCATTCCGACATCAATCCTGTTCGTGACGCCAAAATGTTTTATGATTTTTCAGATCAACCCAAATGGTTAATGTTTTATCATATTTCAAATCAGGTTCGTAAGGATAGGCACACACTTTGTTTGGAAAAAGTTCACACACATCAGACTTAATTAAAAATAATGAATATTTATTAAAGAAGTCTTGTGACAGAAAAAGGAAACAACAAAGACAAAACATACAGTTGTACATCTCTTCAGATATACAATAAACATACAAACAGTTTTCCTGCTAAGATCAAAGTGTCGGTTTTAATCTCGCCACAGTACTAACAGCAACAAACAGTTTTCCTACTAAGATCAAAGTGTCGGTTTTAATCTCGCCACAGTACTAACAGCACACACAAACTTAGGCATTGATGTAACTCATTATTCCTCACCTTTTGACACAACTGGGAGGGCCTTACAGTTTGGCTCGGAATATACAT
This sequence comes from Garcialebias charrua, assembly GCA_038048925.1. NCBI lineage: Eukaryota > Metazoa > Chordata > Actinopteri > Cyprinodontiformes > Rivulidae > Garcialebias > Garcialebias charrua. The sequence continues at coordinate 9,286 of JBBPBX010088348.1, forward strand.
CATGCAGCTCGACGTCTGATCAGAACTCGCAGCAGACCCTCAATGTTTATCTGAAACAGAGTTCATTTTATACCTTAAAGCTGGGGTATGTAAGATTGTAATGTAGTCTGTAACTTTTCAAACAATATATTTTTAACATATTTCTTCACTCTGTCACTATCTACTGACAAACTGATGTTAGACCAAGTAATCTCTGAAAAAAACTATAGTCCCCTTGCTTCTCTATCAGCATTTATAAAAACACTGAAAACACAGAGTGACCAGGACAATGACCAGCCAATCAAAACAGAGTTGTTTGTCACGCCCCAACCCACGCCCCCGCCTGTCACTCACAGCCTCAGCGCCGCGGCTCGTTCTCATTCAAAGGATTGCAAAGCGATGCAGGACTGTTTTTTATGTGACATAAATGTATTAAATATCCCTTCTTCATCCCAGAGCTGGACTTTTATTTAGTTTTTTTGCAAAAAGTCAAGTGATCGCTTCATCCTCCACTCACAGGAATGAGGAAATGGATTTGTCACGACTCACGAGCGAATTAAATCATGTCCAAACGTTGCTTCGTGAACCTCTGCTGATTCCTGCTGGATTTTGTGATGTTGGACAAGTGCTCTATGGTTTTATTATATTTTTAAAAGGTTTTATTATCATATAATCACAGAACTTTGCAGCGCAGAAAGTACATGTAGAGGAGGCGGAGCATTCCATTCCAGACATTCCAAACCTGCGCTGACAGAAAGAGGAAATCACGAGCGAATTAAATCATGTCCAAACGTTGCTTCGTGAACCTCTGCTGATTTCTGCTGGATTTTGTGATGTTGGACAAGTGCTCTATGGTTTTATTATATTTTTAAAAGGTTTTTATAACATATAATCACAGAATATTGAAGCGCTCCTCCGAGCACACACACAGCAGGGGGCGGAGCTGCAGAACCCAAGTTCACCAGAGAACGGACAGTCTCCCTCCCTCTGAGTCATATATGGCTCTGAGGGTGGGAGCAGAATGATTTCACCTGCTGGAAATTTTTCTAAGTGCCAGGGTTTTCCAGAAATCGCAGATCCCAGCTTTAAGTGTGTGCGTTGTATGTTCGTGCGTGACATGCGTGCGTGCGTGATGCACTCACTCTAGCAAAAACATGTTTTCGACTTAATCGTGGGAGGATTTCTCCCACTGTTATCTGCAGGCTTGTCTGAGAAAGAGATGGGCAAGCCTCTAAGTGCTGAACCAGCACTTCGTGCAAAAGCTGCACAGCTGTTTGTGGGAGAACCGGCCTTGTTCTCAGACTCCAGCGGATGCACTCCACCTTCTCACGACAAGACTAGCTACAGAAACAGACACTATACTTGACACAATGTTATACTTGCGTAAAGCATTAAAAATTGATAAACATTTAGTCAGAAAAGCATTAATAAAACTCTTAATTCAACATCACATGTGGAACATGTGGTGGAATGAATTTATGTACACAAGGTCCCAGTTACATCCAACAAAAGTATAAAATTTAAAGAAAAACAGTAATAAGATCTAAAGCCTCCAATAGACCTCACCGTCCTCCCTATACGCCTCTGTACGACGTACATACGCTGTGGCAAAAGCGTAGCCCCCGCGTAGCCCCTCGGGCACAAACGCACAAAGCTCTTTTTTTACGACAGCGTACGCTTGAGCGGTGTCTGACCATAAACTTCCCCGGCGCCGGACTGTTTTGTATGTTACACAAATGAATTAAATTCCTCTTCTTTATCGCTGATCGGGCCTTTTCTTTTGTTTTTTTGCCAAAAGTCAAGTAATCGCTTCTTCCTCCGTTCACTCGATGACTGAAATGAATGAATTCAGGTCCTACCTGGCTGCAGGAGGTTTTATATATTTCCTGGTGGGCGGTGAGCTGCAGGAAAACCGCTCCCTGTTATTATTTTTATTTCTTAGAACTTTTTACAACATATAAAGTAGAAACACCGCAGCAGAACATGGCAGCGGGCTGCTTTCATGATGAGTTCTCGAGTGTTCTGACGAGCTGTCAATCATTTCAGTAGGCGTGTCAGCAAGTGACCAATCAGCGACCTCAGTTTGTCAGCTGGAGCTGCTCCTAGTACAACAAGGATTTGGAGCGAAAACGCAAGCATTTAAAAAAAAAAAGAGCTATAACAGCGAACGCATGCGTAGAGAATGCGCGCGTAGAGTGGCGTCCAGGTAGGATGCTCAGGTCTATTGGAGGCTTAAGATATGAATGAAGAAATATGCTGAATTAAGAATGCACTAAGCACTAGTATTAGAAAAACAATACGCCGAACAGCAGCATGAACATGAGTCTGTGTGAGCAGATAAGTACAAACAGGATTCCAAAAAAGTTGGGACTTTAAACAAATTGTGAATAAAAACTGAATGCAATGATGTGGAGGTGCCAGCATCTAATATTTTATTCAGAATAGAACACAAATCACAGAATCAAGTTTAAACTGAGAGAATGTATAATTTTAAGAGAAAAATATGTTGTTTCAAAATTTCATCCATCCATCCATCCATTTTCGTCCGCTTATCCGGGGTCGGGTCGCGGGGGTAGCAGCCTAAGTAGGGAGGCCCAGACTTCCCTCTCCCCAGCCACTTGGAGCAGCTCCTCTGGGGGAATCCCAAGGCGTTCCCAGGCCAGCCGAGAAACATAGTCCCTCCAGCGTGTCCTGGGTCTTCCTCTGGGCCTCCTCCCGGTGGGACATGCCCGGAACACCTCACCAGGGAGGCGTCCAGGAGGCATCCTAACCAGATGCCCGAGCCACCTCAACTGGCTCCTCTCGATGTGGAGAAGCAGCGGCTCTACTCCGAGTCCCTCCCGGATGACCGAGCTTCTCACCCTATCTCTAAGGGAGAGTCCAGACACCCTGCGGAGAAAACTCATTTCAGCCGCTTGTATCCGAGATCTCGTTCTTTCGGTCACAACCCAAAGCTCATGACCATAGATGAGGGTGGGAACGTAGATCGATCGGTAAATTGAGAGCTTTGCCTTTCGACTCAGCTCTCTCTTCACCACGACAGACCGGTACAGCGCCCGCTTCACTGCGGATGCTGCACCTATCCGCCTATCGATCTCACGCTCCAGTTTTCCCTCATTCGTGAACAAGACCCCGAGATACTTAAACTCCTCCACTTGGGGCAGGACCTCATCCCCGACCCGGAGAGGGCATGCTACCCTTTTCCGGCTCAAGACCATGGCCTCGGATTTGGAGGAACTGATCCTCATCCCGGCCGCATCACACTCGGCTGCAAACCGCTCCAGCGAAAGCTGTAGATCACGATCTGATGAAGCCAATAGGACCACATCATCTGCAAAAAACAGAGAAGCGATTCTAAGGCCACCAAAACGGATCCTCTCAACACCTTGGCTGCGCCTAGAAATTCTGTCCATAAAAGTTATGAACAGAATCGGTGACAAAGGGCAACCTTGGCGGAGTCCAACTCTCACTGGAAACGAGCCTGACTTACTGCCGGCAATGCGGACCAAGCTCTGACACCGGTCGTACAGGGACCTAACAGCCCATATCAATGGGCCTGGTACCCCATACTCCCGGAGTACCCCCCACAGAACCCCCCGAGGGACGCGGTCGAATGCCTTTTCCAAGTCCACAAAGCACATGTAAACTGGTTGGGCAAACTCCCACGCGCCCTCCAGGACCCTGCTGAGGGTGTAGAGCTGGTCCAGTGTTCCACGACCAGCACGAAAACCACACTGCTCCTCCTGAATCCGAGGTTCGACTATCCGACGGACCCTCCTCTCCAGAACCCCTGAATAGACCTTACCAGGGAGGCTTAAGAGTGTGATCCCCCTATAGTTGGAACACACCCTACGGTCCCCCTTTTTGAATAGGGGAACCACCACCCCAGTCTGCCAATCCAAGGGAACTGCCCCCGATGTCCACGCGATATTGCAGAGTCGCGTAAGCCAACACAACCCCACAACATCCAGAGCCCTAAGGAACTCAGGGCGAATCTCATCCACCCCTGGAGCCCTGCCACCACGGAGCTTTTTAACCACCTCGGTGACCTCAGCTCCAGAGATTGGAGAGCCCGACCCAAAGTCCCCAGGCTCCGCTTCCTCAGTGGAAGACGTGCCAGTAGGATTGAGGAGGTCTTCGAAGTACTCCGCCCACCGACTCACAACATCCCGAGTTGAGGTCAACAGCACGCCATCCCCACCATAAATGGTGTTGGTCGCGTACCGCTTTCCCCCCTGAGACGCCGGATGGTGGACCAGAATCGCCTCGAAGCCGTACGGAAGTCATTCTCCATGGCCTCTCCGAACTCCTCCCACGCCCGAGTTTTTGCCTCAGCAACCACCCGAGCCCTTATGATGAGTAAAATAAATGGACAAAATGTTCCCTCGCCCGGACGCGGGTCACCGGGGCCCCACTCTGGAGCCAGGCCCGGAGGTGGGGCACGTTGGCGAGCGCCTGGTGGCCGGGCTTTCACCCATGGAGCTCGGCCGGGCACAGCCCGAAGAGGAGACGTGGGTCCCCCTTCCCATGGGCTCACCACCTATGGGAGGGGCCAAAGGGGTCGGGTGCAATGTGGGATGGGTGGTGGCCGAGGGCGGGGACCCTGGCGGTCTGATCCTCGGCTACAGAAGCTGGCCATTGGGACATGGAATGTCACCTCTCTGGTGGGGAAGGAGCCTGAGCTAGTGTGTGAGGTTGAGAGGTTCCGGCTAGAAATAGTTGGACTCACCTCAACGCATGGCTCTGGCTCTGGAACCAGTTTCCTTGAGAGGGGTTGGACACTCTTCTACTCTGGAGTTGCCCCTGGTGAGAGGCGCCGAGCAGGAGTGGGCATACTTGTTGCCCCCCATCTTGGTGCCTGTACGTTGGGGTTCACCCCGGTGAACGAGAGGGTAGCCTCCCTTCGCCTACGTGTGGGGGGACGGGCTCTGACTGTTGTTTGTGCCTATGCGCCAAACGGCAGCGCAGATTACCCACCCTTTTTGGAGTCCTTGGAGGGGGTATTGGAGAGTGCGCCTCCTGGGGACTCCCTTGTTCTGCTGGGGGACTTCAACGCTCACGTGGGCAATGACAGTGAGACCTGGAGGGGTGTGGTTGGGAGGAACGGCCCCCCTGATCTGAACCCGAGTGGTGTTTTGTTGTTGGACTTCTGTGCTCGTCATGGATTGTCCATAACGAACACCATGTTCAGGCATAAGGGTGTACATATGTGCTCTTGGCACCAGGACACCCTAGGTCGCAGTTCGATG
>JBBPBX010088349.1:0-14513 GCA_038048925.1 Garcialebias charrua
TAAGTTTATACTTCTACCCACTCTCTTGAATATGTAAAACAAAACCTTTTGACACAATGCTTCATGCTGTTTTTATTTATTTATTTTTAATTTACATATTCAATAAATGATAAACTAAACTAAGTCATCACTGTTTATCTGTTAGCAAAATATTTAATGAACTACTGAACGAATTGAGGTTTGGAAGATATTGATTTGACTCATCAACAAGCTAAACAAAATCCTTGAACAATCTGTTGTCAGACTATGTATTATAAATTACTCTCATCTACTACAGCACCAGATTGTAGGTCAGTGTCTGTAGAAGTGGATGAGTAATGGCCTTCTTTGTGTTACTATTGTTGATTAGCAGTGGCAGCCATTTTGAATTAGACTGACTTCGAACCTAAGGCATTGTAAAGGTGCATTTGTATCGTGTGAAGAAGGATAAACAAACTGATTTGCAAAACCAGAAAACAGAATGAATGAAATCACACACGAACACTTCTTCCTCTCCACCTGCAAAACTTGGGGAACACCTCGCTGGCTCCTCCTACTGGGTGAGAGAGAGATGAGGCAATTTACCTTACTAATACACCACACCCCCCACCCCCGAACACCCAGAAGGGCAAATACAAAACATATCAGTCTCTCACAGGGGGCCTAATCAACCTGCCGAACCGACTGCGTCGACTCGGGGGCGGAGAAACAGCTGGCACCCGTACAGGAACAACATTTTGTGCCACAGGTGGAGGAACACAGTTGGGGGGAGAAAACGGAAGATGGGGTCGAGCAGGAGGGCGGCCGCGTCTAGGAACCTGAGCCGGCAACACCTCTTCATCAGCCAACACATAGGCTGGCTTCAGGCGGTCCACTGTAACCAGCTCTCTACGCCCACCCATGTCTAAAACAAAACTTTTCGCGCCTCTTTCGAGCACCCGAAACGGCCCGTCATACGGAGGCTGGAGGGGCGAACGGTGGGCGTCACGTCGCACAAAAACAAAACGGGCAGACTGGAGTGCTGTGGGCACAAACGCCTGCGGGAAACAATGGTGCACAGGACCCGGAACCAAAAAACTACTCTGCGAATAGGGGTCCACCGCTTCGGGGAAACGTGGAGCGGCAGCTTCTAACAAAAACTCCCCTGGGATACGTAAAGGCTGACCAGAAACCAACTCGGCTGATGAAGCGTTGAGGTACTCCTTAGGAGCTGATCGCAACCCAAGCAGCACCCATAGCAAACGCTCCACCCAGCCAACGTCTGTAAACGCAGCACGTAATGCTGCCTTAAGAGACCGATGGAAACGTTCAACCAACCCGTTAGCCTGAGGGTGGTAGGCGGTAGTGCGATACACCTGCACCCCCAAGGAGCACGCCATCTCAGACCAGAGCCCTGAAATAAACTGGGACCTCTGTCTGAAGTGATGTCCGAGAGCACACCAAAACGGGCAACCCAAGTGGAGAGGAACGCACGAGCCACGTCGGAGGTAGCTGTGGAAGAAAGAGGAACAACCTCCGGCCACCTGGTTGTGCGGTCAACCACTGTAAGCAGGTGTGTGAAACCCTGTGATGAGGGCAGGGAACCAACTAAGTCCACATGCACGTGGTCAAAACGCTTGGCTGGAATGGGAAATTGTTCCAGTGGTGCCTTTGTGTGCCGGTGCACCTTGGCACGCTGACAGGCCACGCAAGCCGCTGCCCAACTCCTCACCTCTCTGCGTAAACCAGGCCATACAAAATGTGCGCTGACTAGTTTCACAGACCCACGCACACCTGGGTGCGAGAGAGAGTGAACAGAGTCAAAAATGCGGCGGCGCCAACCTGATGGAACCACTGGGCGTGTCCGGCCTGTGGAAACGTCACACAGGATCAAAGGACTGCCCTCTCCCAATTTGACCTCCTCTAGCTTAAGACCTGAAACGCCGGCACGAAGGGCAGTTATATCAGCGTCTACCCCGAGGAGCACAGGGCAAACGAGTACCCGTGACAGACAGTCCGCCACTGAGTTGGATTTTCCGGCCACATGGCGGACGTCCGTTGTAAACTCTAAATGGCCGCCAAGTGCCGTTGCTGACGTGCTGACCAAGGCTCCAAAATTTTAGACGTGGCAAACGTGAGTGGTTTGTGGTCCACATAAGCCGTAAACGAACGATCCTCCAGCAAAAAATGAAAATGCCGTATAGCTAAGAACAACGCCAACAACTTGCGGTCAAAAACGCTGTACTTGCGCTCGCAGTCCCGCAATTTTCGGCTGAAAAATGCCAACGGCTGCCATGCGTCACCAATGCGTTGCTCTATAACAGTCCCCACAGCTATATCTGAAGCATCAGTCGTTAGCGCAATCGGGGCCTCTGAATCTGGATGGGCTAGGAGTGCCACGCTAGCTAACGCGGACTTAGCACCATCAAAAGCAATGATCCGGTCCGGGGTCCAAACCACTGTGTCAGTCGCCTTCCTCGAGCGCAGGGCCTTGTAGAGAGGCTGCAGGAGATGGGCTGCATTGGGAATGAACCTGTTGTAAAAGTTCACCATGCCTAAAAACTCCTGCAACTTTTTAACCACCAGAGGACGTGGGAACTCTGCCACCGCCTGTACCTTGGCAGGCAATGGAACTGCACCCTGCGCGGAAATACGATGACCTAAAAAGTCGATCACCGGTAAACCAAACTGGCACTTGACCGGATTAATGATCAAGCCATGTGCATCCAAGCGCTGAAAATTTTCTTTCAGGTGCAACAGGTGCTCCTCGGTTGACGAGCTGGCCACCAAAATGTCGTCCAGATAGACAAACACAAAATCGAGGCCACGCAACACGGAGTCCATCAGCCTTTGAAAAGTCTGTGCTGCCCCCTTTAGTCCAAACGGCATGCGGAGGAACTCAAAAAGCCCAAAGGGGGTGATTACTGCAGTTTTAGGTACATCGCTGGACTGCACTGGGACTTGATGGTAGCCGCGCACCAGATCCACCTTAGAAAAAATGGAAGCACCCGACAACCGAACAGAAAAGTCCTGAATGTGCGGAATGGGGTAGCGATCAGGCGTCGTCACGTTATTTAAACGGCGAAAATCGCCACATGGGCGCCACGACCCGTCTGCTTTTGGTACCATGTGAAGGGGGGAGGCCCACGGGCTGTTAGAGCGTCTAACAATACCCAACCTCTCCATGGTACCAAACTCCTCTTTAGCGATGGCCAGTTTAACAGCGTCGAGGCGGCGTGCACGTGCAAAAACGGGCGGTCCCGTAGTAGGGATGAAATGCTCGACCTCGTGTTTAGTTTCTGAAGAAGAAAAAGCAGGTGTAGTTAAAGAGGGGAATTCTGCCAACAAACCTTGAAAAACATCACCTGAAACTAAAACATTAGCACGAGTTAGCGGCCCAGCGCCCCCAGACACACATGGGAAAGTTGCAAAAGTTACAGCGTCAATAAGTCTGTGGTTAGCAACATCTACTAACAGTTCATGACTAACAGTCCATGAGCACATAAAAAATCTGCACCGATAATAAGAACAGTCACTGAGGCAACAACAAAGTCCCACTCGAACTCACGACCATGGAAAGAAACTGTTGTCCGTCTAGTGCCAAAAGTTCCAATGGGAGAACCTTTAGCAGCAGTTAGCAGTGGGCCACTGCCTCGGCCTGCTAATTCAGGTCCAACAGGGTGGACCAAACTCTTCTGGGAACCAGAGTCAACCAGAAAACGACGTCCTGACAGGGAGTCTGTGACGAAGAGCAGCTCACCTTGCTCGCCATGCAGCGCCCACAGCTGCTACTGAGCGCCAGCTTCCCCGTTTCCTGACACCCCTAACGTGCATGGTGGGATGCAGCGCTTGGCCTTGTTGCCGAACCTCCGGTGGTAGAAACAAAGGGAGCTCCCCCGCCGAGTTCGCGCGCCAACAGTTGAAACTACCGCTGGCTCCTCCATCTCCGTCTGCTCGGGCTCCACCGACGTACTCTGCACCGCGAACCGTCTGGTAGCCAGCAGGACCCTGTCGGCCTCCTCCGCCAAACCCCGGTAATCACCGGTAGATAAACAAGGGGAATTAGCCAAAATAGCCCTCACTTGCGACGGAAGCTGGTGCAGTAAAATGTGCAGGAACAGGAACCCCCCATCGTCTGAACCAAGTAGCGACAGCATTTTGTCCATCATGGCCACAGCCGTGCCGTCACCCAAAACCAGGCAGGGATAGCAGTTTATCAGCCCTCTCAGTTGAAGTCTAATGCCTCTTATCCACAGGTCTGGTTCCTGTAAGGTCCCATTGTGGCTTGTTTGGGCCAGTTCCTATGGGACCAGTTTATTTCTGTACCCACTGCACACATTAGGACCCCTTTAGTGGGTGCGAAGTTCTCCTGCAGTGGGCGGGTAGTTCTCCTGTAGTGGGCGTATCATTAATATCAACGCTCCTAACCAGCTGATGGTGCTAGTGCTACATTAAGCTCTTTACTAACCACCACTAACACGCATTAGAAGAAGGGTTGGAAAAGAACACACAACCAAAATGGATGATCTTGTTTCTTTTTTGAACATTCTGCTTTGCCTGTGGTGTTTTCAGGTACATTATGTACCCTTACGCAAGAAAAATATATTTTACAATATATTTTTCAACAATATATTGCATTTCATAATAATGTAATTTTGGGGTTGTTTGAAAGTATTTGACAAGATTAAGGTTACTGTGGTTTGTATCAGTTGATATGGATTATTAATACCCTAAAATTAAATTAAAATTACAGCATGAAATATATATTAAAATATATATTGAAAAATATATGAACACAATATATTGTAATATATGTAATAATATATAAGGAATTGCCGCTTTTAATATATTGAAAAATATATTAGAATATATATCTACACATATATGCCAAAATATAACAAAAAATATATCAAATAATATATTTAAAATATATTGTAAAATATATGAATTTAATATATTTTATGGTATATTAACCAATATATCTAAATATATTTTGCCATATATTGAAAAATATATGAACACAATATATTGTAATATATGTAATAATATATAAGGAATTGCCGCTTTTAATATATTGAAAAATATATTAGAATATATATCTACACATATATGCCAAAATATAACAAAAAATATATCAAATAATATATTTAAAATATATTGTAAAATATATGAATTTAATATATTTTATGGTATATTAACCAATATATCTAAATATATTTTGCCATATATTGAAAAATATATGAACACAATATATTGTAATATATGTAATAATATATAAGGAATTGCCGCTTTTAATATATTGAAAAATATATTAGAATATATATCTACACATATATGCCAAAATATAACAAAAAATATATCAAATAATATATTTAAAATATATTGTAAAATATATGAATTTAATATATTTTATGGTATATTAACTAATATATCTAAATATATTTTGGCATATTTTTTTTACATATGTGGCTATTCTTTATATATTATATAATATATTGCATTATATATTACATTGGTACATTTGTCAATATATTTTAGAATATATATATATATATATATATATATTTCACACATGCTTTTGAACAGTTAAACATTTTAACAATACACTAAATAACAGGATACAGTATTTAAAATGGAACTTCACTTTTAGCATTCACCCCCAAATTCCAAAAAACGCCTAAAAAATACATACCCAAATTGAATTAGAAGCTGTTCTTGAACCCTATGTACTACAAACAATTGGATGGTGTCTTTGTAAAGATAAGACTTTGAATTTTTAGTTTCAGCAGTCATATTTGTTGTATCTGTTATTATTTTTTATTCATTGAAGTGAGAGTACACAGAAATAAAGTATTTTTCTTGCCTCGCCTAAAAATATTTGTATGTGTCAAGCACATGCACACTGACACAACAAGATAGTGATTTGAATTTCATATGAGGCCAAAGACAGAAGTCTTTACTAATACAGTTTCAAATTTGAAGTCAATAGCATAAAAATTGAGGATTCTGTGCCTGTTTTTGTATGTGCAGGTCCAGGCGGAAATTTGTGAATCTAGTACTTTACAGTAAATGTGCCATACTGTGTAACACCTGTATTATGCAAACTTGAAATGTCTGAATATTTTTCTGTACTTCAACATACTTCAGGATGGCTGTCTATTCAAAGCTTACATCTGTTCCATTCATATATTTACTCTAAAAATGATAGAAATACAGTAAAATGACAGCAGGCCGCTCGTAGCTCGGGGACTACCTGTATACTGTATCTCACAAGAGGAGATATTTCACCCCCAAAGAAACTACAGCAGTGCTGCTGCATTTCTACAGCCTAAGATAAGACTCTGATAACACACACAGAGGTGTAATTATCTCCACAGGGGTTTCCTGACCCCAGAAGCAGCCCTGCTGCGACACACAGAGCTGCGCACACAAAGGAGGCAGGAGCAGCTTTGGGGGAGATCAGTTTCTTTTTCCTTGTAAATCAAGCTGTAAAAGCTTTTATTTCATGTTCACATCTAATTTACCCATGGCTAAAGAGCGATCAAAGTTAGAAAACGACGCCTAAACGTCAACAAACACGCACTTACCGTGTGACGCACGAAGGGCACAGCTGCCGGTCATCGCTCCTAAGTGTTTCTGAGCCCTTTCAAGTAACTCAAACCATGTCATGTGACATGTCTATCGAAAGGCAATTTCATTGGCTAAAAGATTGTGATGTCAAAATTAGCTCTCATTTGATTGGCTAAGACCCACGTGGGGTACAACAGGAGGAGGGTGCAAGCTAGCTTGTTGGGTTTCTCACATTTGATTGGCTCTAGAAACTGAAAAGTTTCACCCAGTTGGTCAAAATTGGTGTCAATCAAAAGCAGACAGCCTATGGAACACTTTTAAAGCGTCAGAACTTTCAAAGCTGCCATATTTGGGAAACCACGATCTCTTTTTGATCTAACACCTGCAGCTTCGGCAGAAACGGTACCGGGGCCGGGCCCGCGCCTGTCAAGAGGTTTACACAAAAAAAAACTTTTTAACAAGTTATTATTATTATTTAAATTATTCAAATTCAATTTAAATAGCATATATTTATTTTAATTACATGTCATTTATGCATATGTAATGAACTAAATTAATCAAAATGCATAACATTTATGCAATTCCTTTCCATTCATACCAACAATCTTAATGAAGCAATCAGTTGTTGTTCTTTCAACATCTTTATTAAACTTCAAATCATATTAAATACACAAAATTATAATATCAAAATTAAAGTTTCACTTGTGCATATTCACAAGACCATAGGTCCCATTTTGGCCATACTTTTCCTAAAATATTACAAGTAAAAAAAATAAAGACTTCACCTTAGTGGATTTTGTAGAAACTTAAGCACCTTTTAGAACAAATCTTTGTAACACTTAACTCCACTGAATCTGGAAACAATTCAAGAAAAAAAATCTGGTTTGAGCTGAGGTAATACAATATGTCCCGCTAAAACATTTTAGAAACCAACCATCTATGAACTTGCATAAGAACTCACCTACACAGCCACATTCACACATCACTTCCTGTTAAGTGCTTCAACATCAAAAGAAAAAAGAAAGAACATTAAACAGGTATTTTCCTGACACACCCTTCAAAAACTATAAGGGATTTAAACAGTCTGTATGATGGAGAAACTGACAAAAAATCAGGTAGCTGTGTATGTGCATTATTGCCAGCCAAATCACTGGGGCAATTTGAGTTTCAGTGTCTGTACTTTTGGTGACAGCTTGGCTGAGTCCAGGTTCATCAGGATTTTCTGGTACACCTCGAATGTACGGGTCAGGCTTTTCGGATAGCTCAAGTTGAGTGCATAGATCAGTCCATAAAGCATCACGCACGCATGGCTGACACTCTGTAGGTTATGGAGGACTTCCACACCTTCCAGCACAACTCCAACATCAGCAAAGTGTCCATTACCTGGACCATCAGGACCACGACCCTCTGCTCGGACAGTGTAGATGCCCATGGTCTTCTCCGCAATGTCTGCCTCAGCCTCTCTGGATTCAATGTCCTGGAATATAAAGAGAACAGAATGATTGGTTATGTGATCCTAACCTTGACCACTAAAATCTAAGCAGCTCATCCTTAGGCCAAGTGAATGTTCATTTGAAGAAATTTCTTTAAAGCACTGTATATATGTGTTATGTATGTAACATGTATGTATGTATTCTGTATGTATGTAGTATGAATGTATGTAGTACGTATGTATGTAGCATGCATGCATGTATGTAGCATGCACAACACCAACATCAGCAAAGTGTCCATTACCTGGACCATCAGGACCACGACCCTCTGCTCGGACAGTGTAGATGCCCATGGTCTTCTCCGCAATGTCTGCCTCAGCCTCTCTGGATTCAATGTCCTGGAATATAAAGAGAGCAGAATGATTGGTTATGTGATCCTAACCTTGACCACTAAAATCTAAGCAGCTCATCCTTAGGCCAAGTGAATGTTCATTTGAAGAAATTTCTTTAAAGCACTGTATATATGTGTTATGTATGTAACATGTATGTATGTATTCTGTATGTATGTAGTATGAATGTATGTAGTACGTATGTATGTAGCATGCATGTATGTATGTAGCATGCACAACACCAACATCAGCAAAGCGTCCATTACCTGGACCATCAGGACCACGACCCTCTGCTCGGACAGTGTAGATGCCCATGGTCTTCTCCGCAATGTCTGCCTCAGCCTCTCTGGATTCAATGTCCTGGAATATAAAGAGAACAGAATGATTGGCTATGTGATCCTAACCTTGACCACTAAAATCTAAGCAGCTCATCCTTAGGCCAAGTGAATGTTCATTTGAAGAAATTTCTTTAAAGCACTGTATATATGTGTTATGTATGTAACATGTATGTATGTATTCTGTATGTATGTAGTATGAATGTATGTAGTACGTATGTATGTAGCATGCATGTATGTATGTAGCATGCACAACACCAACATCAGCAAAGCGTCCATTACCTGGACCATCAGGACCACGACCCTCTGCTCGGACAGTGTAGATGCCCATGGTCTTCTCCGCAATGTCTGCCTCAGCCTCTCTGGATTCAAGGTCCTGGAATATAAAGAGAACAGAATGATTGGCTATGTGATCCTAACCTTGACCACTAAAATCTAATCTAAAATCTAAGACTTCCTCACCCTCTCCCTGCGAGATTGTTCTTCCTAGAAAACAAAACCGAGCTGTGATGGTCCACACAGACAAATGGTTTTATGGCATAACTTCACAAACAGGAATTCTTACCCGAATGATGTCCTCCTTCTCAGTCTCCTGAACCTGGTAGAGAATCTTTGACAGCTCCTGATCCGACTCCATTTTCCCTATGATACGTTCATTGTATGCTTCACTCTGAGTGCTCGCCAGCATGGTACAATACTGAACTATGTGTGTGTGTGTGAAAAGACACAAACAATTTCAAAATAAAAACAATATGGCAGAACGTTGCGGCAAACTTTCATCCAGCCAGACTTGACTTACTCATGCGACGGTGTTGACGGAGGATTTTAATGAAATCAAATGTGTTGACGCCCAACAACAGCTGATTCTCACATTCTCTGTCATCACTGTCAGTCTGTAAAACAGGAGAAAAAGGGTGTCCAAAAGATCTGTGTGTGTGTGGGCACAAGTCAACTATCAACAAATGTCGACAGACAAACCTTGAGGATTTCTAAGACTTCATCAGCTTTCTTTTGAGAGACAATGGCATCGTCATAGAATAATAAGAATAAGAATGAATTTAATTTATAACGCACTTTTCATTAACAAAAATCTCAAAGTGTTAGAAACGACTGAACTGACGCTGGAGCCAAAAGGCATCGATGTCTCGAGGATGTAAATCTTTTTTCTTCACAGTCATCACATCACCTGTTCCACCAAACTACATAAACAGGAATTAATTAACAATAAAAAAAATCTGAATAAAAAGGCTGAAGTACTGACTAATGACAAGAACACTACACTTACATTGGCTGTGTAGTGGTCACACATGCTTCCTCTCCTTCACCGTCTTCATCTGAGTGTTCTTCTCGTACTTCTCCAAACTGGTCTTCATCTCCTTCCTGCAAACCAGAAAAATGATTACTTTTATAATTTATTTGGAGCACAAACATCTGTATGTTCCAAAGCTTTTGGGGACAAAATTTGCAATACCTTTTATCACTGAAATTCAAAGTCAGGTGAATCTTATTTTCGACGAGGGTCAGTTCGTTGTGCAGAAAGCTGTTAGAACAAAAAGGAATTTAACATCATGAAAAAAAAAAACTTTACCTTAAAAAAAAAATCTTATCTGACTTTATAGCACAAGGGTTCCAAGAACTTAATAATAATAATAATTTGTCACATTTGTCATCTGTGTATGTTTCCCATACTTGACAGACGAAATTGGTCTTCTGCCTTTAACCCAACCACCACCAGGTGGTGCAGCGAGCAGCGTAGTCGCGCTCGGGGAGCTGGAGAATTAGATGTGCACTCATAGACACCCCAAGGTGTGTAGTGGCCGGGGCCGGGGCGCGAACCCGCGTCCTTCACGTTCCTTAATAAATTCACGCAATGGTCAAATCTTCTGGATTTAAATTGTTTCACTTTGACGTCTTCCAAATCATCGCGTGCACTGTGTGCTCAGCATATTAAAGATGTTACTTTAAATAAAAATCTGTGATTTTGTTGTCCTGTGACATGTTCAAATCTGTTCTGCCATCTTTGTTTTGATTTTTGTGAAAACAAAGTCAAAAGATGCTTCTTGTTTGTTATTTTAAACGTTTTATTTAAAATAAACTGGAGTGCACAGAATAACTTTAAAATATGTTGTTTTACATTAAATGCAGACTAGGTTTCATCATCTATTCTGTGTAAATGTTCTGCTTGTTTTTATCACAAAGTGACTGTAATTACTCTTCGTGGCCGCTATAGAGGCGCTGTTGACGCCCGCTAGCTTAGCCTTTAGCTTAACCGTTAGCTTGCGAGTAGCATCTAACAAAATCGGATTAAAAGCAACTTACGCAAAGAGTTTTAGCCTGTATGTGATACTCACTAGAACCGCGTTCTTTTAAGAGACATACTCAATGTTATTAAACCTGTTGAGACAGGTTCTGTGATTTTTAAACGTTAAAGAAAAATCTCCGTTTGTCTTGTGGTTATGTGTTATGCACTGTGCAAATAAATTATAAATAAATCGAATTTTAGCTCAAAATTCGAATACAGCTCATAGTTTGTAAATGACCACGAAGTAATTACGTTCAAATTTAAAGAAATTCGGCCGTGTGGTTTATGACTGTGGTGTATTGTAGTGAAAGCAATACATGCTGTTAAGACTGTGAACACTAGGGGCGCAACGGGGCATTTATGTGTTGTGGTGTTCCAGGCTGTAGAAGAAGAATAAACACGTTGTTGGACCTGAGCTCCGTGGTCTCAGCCTTATAATATAAGCTGCTTGACTATAACCCACAGCTATACCAGATTAACAGAAAGCATAAAGCTACAACATGGTGTCAGAAGTTTGGCTGCCGAGTCAGTGAACAGAAACGACGGTGCAAGCGTGCTACAAAAAGATTAGCGCCAAAGCTAACATAGCTGCTAACAAGCACGAGCATGGAGCAGTTCAAGCCACCGTCGCCGCTCATACTCACCGGCAATTTGTCTGAGGCATGGCGCAGATGGGAACAGCGATTTCATCTCTACATGACAGCTACAGGTGCGTCCGAGAAAGATGAAGAGGTTAAAATAGCCATTCTTCTTCACACTATCGGCGAGGAGGCATTAGAAGTGTACAACACGCTCACCATTACACCAGCCGGAGACGCACTCACAGTAGATGAGGTCCTAAAAGCATTCAAAATCTACTGTAGCCCGCAGAAGAATGTTGTTTTTGAACGCCATCAGTTTTGGTCACATCCGATGTCTACAGGAATAACAGTGGACAAGTATGTCACAGAACTGCGTCAAAAAAGCAAAGACTGTGAGTTTGGCCAAATTGTGGATGATATGATTAGAGATAAGCTGGTGTTCAGCATAAATGACATTCATCTGAAGGAGAGATTACTGCGTGACAAAGAGCTCACTCTGAATAAGGCCATTGAAATTTGCAGGTCTGTAGAAGTGGCTAAAACACAAATCCAAGCCATGCACTCACCTCCTATAGTCCAGGAAGCAACAGTAGATGCATTAAAGAAAACATCTGGACACATAAAATGGGGACAAAGCAAAAATAAAACCAGTAACAAGCAAGCAGTTTGTACAAAATGTGGAAGCAAACATGAGCCTAGACAATGTCCAGCATATGGGGCAACATGTCACAAATGTGGAAAAAATAACCACTTCTCAAAGGTGTGCAGATCAAACACTGGAAAAATCAGCACCTATTATAAAACAAAGACTGTGAATAATTTAGAGGCTGATATGGACACTCTGTACATAGGAATTGTACAGAGGGACAACAATGAGGCAGAAAGTTGGACAGAAACAGCTACAATAAGAAATGTGCCCATCACGTTCAAGCTTGATACAGGAGCAGAAGCAAATGTGCTCCCTATGCACATATACCACAAACTGCCAGGTCCCATTCAACTACAACCCACAAAAACTGTGTTAGTAGCTTTTGGTGGTACTCGTATACATGCAGATGGACTTGCTTCTCTTGAATGTAAAACTAACAAAGGCAGTGCCGTGCTCCACTTCCTTGTATCCAGCCAAGCAGACAAGGCGATCCTGGGGGGTCAAGCCTGCGAGGAGCTACAACTGGTGAAGCGAATCAACACGATCGGAGCAACGCCACTAAAGATGAATAAATCACCAGACACCAAAGAAGAGCTGGTGGAGAAACATGCAGAGGTGTTCACAGGTTTAGGTGAGTTCCCTGGAGTTCACCACATACACATAGATCCAAATGTTACACCTGTTATTCATGCATGCAGAAATGTGCCTCTCTCCATATTGGACTCACTTAAAAAGACAATAACTGACTTAAAGAACAGAGAAGTGATAACTCCTGTCAATGAGCCCACAGAATGGGTGAACAGTCTGGTTGTTACAAAGAAGAAAAATGGTACACTAAGGGTGTGTTTGGACCCTTGTGACCTGAATCGAGCAATCAAACGTCAGCATTACTCCATTCCCACACCTGAGGATGTCCGCAGCAGGCTTGCTGGAAAATCTGTCTTCACCATTCTAGATGAAAAAGATGGATACTGGCAGATTAAATTAGATGAGTCATCCTCAAAACTATGCACATTCAACACGCCATGGGGAAGGTATCGCTTCCTCCGTCTGCCATTTGGAATCAAGTCTGCAAGTGAGGTGTTTCAGCAAAAGAACTGCGAAACATTTGGGGACATTCCTGGCGTGTTCATCATAGCTGATGACATGATCATTGCAGCGGAAACAGAGCGCGAACATGATGAAATCATACAGAAAGTTATGGAGAGAGCAAAAGCAGCAAATGTGAAATTTAACAAGGACAAGATCCAATTCAAAGTGAACACTGTAAAATATATGGGGCACATCATCACAGCAGCAGGCCAGAAAGCTGATGACACGAAGATCAAAGCCATAGTGGACATGCCCACCCCAGAGGACAAACAAAGTCTTCAGCGCTTACTAGGGATGACAAAGTTTTTAGCACAGTACATATCAAATGAGGCATCACTCACTGCACCCCTAAGGCAACTACTCAAAAAGGACACTGTGTGGCAGTGGCAGCCACACCACAGTGAGGCGCTACAGACACTCAAAGCTGCCCTCACACAAGCACCAGTTCTGAGATTCTATGACCTCAAAAAACCACTAACACTGCAAGCAGACTCTTCAAAAGATGGACTGGGAGCGTGTCTGCTACAAGAAGGTCACCCTGTGTGCTACGCATCACGAGCACTTACAGACACTGAAAAGAGATACGCACAAATAGAAAAAGAGCTGCTGGCCATTGTGTTCGCCACCAAAAGATTTCACCAATATGTTTACGGGAGACCAGTGACGGTCCAGTCTGATCATAAACCTCTTGAAGTGATCGTACGTAAACCACTTTGCAAAGCACCAGCAAGGTTGCAAGGAATGCTCCTCCAGCTACAGAGGTATGATCTCACTGTTACTTACACACCTGGTAAACACATGTACATTGCTGATGCTCTCTCACGAGCCATAACAAACAACAACAACAACCATGTTGATGAGAATCCCTGTGAGGAGAGAGTTGTGTATGCCATAGAAGCCACAGATGCCTTAAGTGAGGACACACTCAACCAGCTAAAAGAGGCAACTGCAGCAGACAGTGTGTTACAAGCTGTGTGTGAAAAACACATGAATGGCTGGCCCACCCAAATGAAAAGCTTGGATAGATCCCTCCACAGCTACTGGCCAATGCGACATAATATCAGCATACACAGAGACATTGTTATGGTCGGGGACAAAATTGCTATACCGCAAAACTTCAGGAAGGTGATCTTAGAAAAGTTGCATCTTGCTCATCAAGGAGTACAGCGCACTAAAGCCAAAGCACGCAAAGTACTGTACTGGCCTG
>JBBPBX010088350.1:0-14513 GCA_038048925.1 Garcialebias charrua
TGAACTCATGGAGCTCTTACTGACTGAATCCTTGGATATTTCTTGGGTAGAAGTTTCCAAACATGGCCCAAGGCATAAAAGTTGAGATTTGCCCTTTATTTCATCACTATACTGTTACTGCGCTGCTATTGTGTAAAACAATTTCAACATCATGGTTAGGTCATTATGGAAAAATATTTATACCTCAAGGGCAATAATAGTTCAGGTAATGTTTAGAATTTAGGTGGCACAAATAGTTATACACATAAGGCAACACCTCGGATCATTTCTAGTACAGTTCTGTGAAAAGTTTATGGGCAATAAATATCTTACGTGTTGTAGATATGTCTCTATGGACAGCATCAAATTGAAGAAAAAACACCAATTCAGACTTTTATGAGCTAAGAGCTAGTCTAAGCTATAAGGAATTGATGCTAAATTAAAACAATTTCAATATGAAAATGTTTATTTTGTTCATGTCAAGGTTTCTTTACAAACATATGCATTAGCACGAGTTGTGGAACTTAAATAGTTGCAAGTAATAAAAGCTGTAGTGATTATTTGGGCCACACTTGACAGAATTATCCAAATATTTATGCCAGAATAACCCCATAATTCCAACTTGACATTGGTGTAAATAAATATGGTTCTTGTGAAATGGGAATACATTTCTAATAGTGTTGTTTTCATACAGCAGAAGCCCACTTTGGGTTTGCTTGGTCTTAGCTGCTAGCTGGTCAGTTGGGTCAGAATCAAACTTTATTTTGCTTAAATGAGATCATTCATAAGGTATATACCGGTACAACAGGTAAGATGTTAAATGTTCATAACCTATCCATAAAAGCCCACTTCAAAAGATCTGAACTATACCTTTAAGAATGATTCATTTTATTATCTATTACAACTTTAATACTGGGGTTTTAGATTAACAGTGTTGGTTTATTTGGTTAAATGCACCTCTTTTTTAGGTTTTGTCATTGTTAGTGTCACCTTTAAATGCTTTCCTCAGTCTTTGTATGATGAGCCACTAGCCACAGAATATGAGCATCAATGTATAAAAAGTACCTTTACATAATGTCAAACAAATTAAAAGACAAAGTTACCGGTAATGCTCAATCATCCAGGTACCAAATCCAATACTTCATCTGAACAGTTTATTTTTGAAACAGTTTGCTGGAACTCCTCTGACTGATCTGTTCAGAATACTCGACTGAGAATTATTGGAATATACATGATATAAAACAGAAAAGTAAATTGGCCGTCTCTGTTTAATATGTAGTTTGTCATCTATTGCTTTATCTGATGAAAAGAGGAGGGAAAAAATGCTGTATTAAAATAATTTAAAAGTCTTCTTTGAATTAGGGTTCTCAAAAAGTAGATATTCATTTGAATATACTGCAACCTCCAAAATACACTCTTCACAGAAGCAAATCATGATAATTAATCAGTGAACAAATGTGTTTTGTTCCTCAGCTTAGAAATATAGAGATGAAGGAAGTGTTTAGTTTGTGTTTTTTTGTCTTATGTCTGTTTTACCGTACTTGTTAAATAAAGGACTCCTTACATGACAGATTCACATCAAACATTGAACTATTTTTAAAGGTTAAGACCAACCTTTTTTATTTTTTATTAAATAAAAGATTCTTGCAAAAAATACACAAGGATTTTGAATTTTCAAGCATTTGTATTAATGTACATTTTTGTTGTAAACCACCCATAGTTGTTTATTATAAAATCAATCATAAACTTATAAATACCCTGATTCACAGGAAAAAGCAGTCAGTGTTTAAGTTATGTTGAATTTATTTAATTTTGGTGTTGAAATCTCACAAGAAAGAGTAGGACAATTTTTTTATTCTTTTAATTTTATGGTGTTCACATCAAGCTGAGGTAATTACCTTCACTTATGCACCATCATCTGGTAATTTTGGTACAGTTCTGAGGCATAAATAGCTTTTTGTACTTTGCAGAAGGGAATGATAAATAGTTTTAGGAGGAACTGTGTTTATCTAAGTGGCAACAATACTCAACTCAACTGTCATTTTATAACTTTTTTCAAATGTAGCAGTAACTCAAAGTGCTTAATGCAAAAAAAAAAAACATAATGACAATATAAAACCAAAAATAGATTATAGAATACGCAAAAAAAAAGAATAATAAGTGTAATGATAAAAATGGAAACAAAAGCATCCATTCATATATTTTCTTTACCATATTTTCCTTTCCAAGTTGTGTGGAGCTGGTGTCAATAAATCCAGCAGAATAATGTCACGCCATTATAAGATTTAGAAAGCTGAAATATGAGACATCCTTTTATGTATAAAGTTTGTTTTTCTAGTTTGACATAAATATCTCTTATATATCTCAGATATTGTGTTTTTAACTACTTTATTCAGGTTCAGCTTCTTAAATTTGAACTGGTTAACCAAACTAGAAGCAAAAAGCAACATTTGTATTAAGGTACAGCCCTTTAAATCCTCCTGTGAAGCCCGGCTGTTAGTTTTCTGAAGGCTTTGTATTTTGCTTTTGATTGTGTGCATGTTGGCTTCTGTGCTCAGCGGGTGCTGCCCTCGCCTCGGGAAGTGACTGGGCCGAGTCGCCTCCACTGTGCTTGTCAGGAAGAAATAATTAAAGTTAAAAGATGAGCCTCAGCTACGGTCAGTGGGTCATTTACCAGTGTTCACATTGCATTTGTGCTTTCATTCTTCTTATAATATTGCATTTAGTAAATGTTTGCTAAAAGTTGTTGATCAAGTTCTTTTGGACAAGACAGATTTTTTTTTCTGACTGCAGTTATTCTCATTGAATGGGGGCCAGTTGAGGTGATTTTATTTTGTTCCTTGTAATTTATCGTTATTCTGGTTGTATATTTGTGTCAGGTACCAAAAGGTTTGCACCTAATGTTGTTGTTTCAGAGAGCAGCAAGGTGGGGCAGTTGATAGAGCTGTTGCCTCTCAGCAAGAAGGTCAACGGATCAAATCTCATCTGGGGTTCTTTCTGGGTGGAGTTTGCATGTTCTCCCAGTGCATGTGTGGGTTTTCTCCAGGTACTCCGGTTTCCTCCCACAGAACAAAAACATGCATGTTAGTCGGTTGCAGCTGGTACAGAATGCTGCTGCACGATTTTTGACTGGTACAGGCCGACGTGAGCACATCACTCCAGTTTTAATGTCCCTTCGTTGGCTTCCTGTCCAGTTTCGAATCCAAGTTTTTTGAAGTTTTATTGTTTGTTTTTAAGTCTTTGAACGGTTTTAGTCCCTCTAATCTGTCTGAACTGCTTCACCTTTACATGCCATCACCTGCTCTTAGATCCTCTGAGATGCTTTTAGCAGTCCCAAAAACCTTTTATAAATCCAGAGGAGACAGAGCCTTTTCAGCTCTGGCTCCTAAATTGTGGAACGAGCTGCCACTGAAGGTCAGGCAGACCCCATCAATCTCTGTTTTTAAAAAAAAAATTAAAACATCTTTTTTTCATTGGCTTTTAACCCAGAGTGAGTTCACATCTCTGTTTTAGTGTTGTATTTTTTTTACTTGTGATGTTCTGATTATTTACATGGTTGTTTTTATTGTTTTGTGCTTGTTTTGTTTTTGTACAGCACTTCGAACGGCTGATGTTGTATTTTTAAGTGCTTTAGAAACAGCGGGTTCAGATGTTGTCAGTCCATACAATGGGAGTTATCAACTGTAATCATCCCCATATGTATCGGCGAAACTGTCCAATCCACCTCTTAGCATGTTTGAAAAAATGTTATCTGCGTTATAATTGCTGTAAGTAGGCAGCGTGTTTCCGTGAACTCTGAAGTGTTGTGTTTTTGTTTTTTCAGCTTATGTAACCGTTTTCCTAAACCTAACCCCCTTACCCTTGTGCCTAAACCTAACCAAGACCCTAAACCTAACCCAAACTAAACCTAACCACGTAGCTAAAGACAGAGCCTGTTGTCATCGCTTGTAACATGACAACGTACCTTTAAACCTACTAGGAGGTACAGGAGAGGCAGTCTGACCGCTACGAATAGGGATGATAATAAATGATAAGGGCCATTTAATGGTTGATGACATCCGAAGTGGGTGTTTAGAAATAAATTGGTATGGTATTGGTATGGTCTGATTGGTGGCTCTAAATTGTCCCTAGGTGTGGGTGAGGAGTGAATAGTTGTCTCGTTTGTCTCCAGGTGTCCCTGTGATGGACTGGAGACCTGTCCACGGTGTCCCCCACCTCTCACACAGTGATGACTGGACATGGGTACCAACCAGTGACCCTCACAACCTGAACAAGAAGAAGCAGTTAAACATACTGGATGGATGGATGAATGATTATTTCAGCTTGTTGCCACAGGTAAGATATGAATTGTTCATTGCCTACCCACAAAGCCTCAGTTCAAATCTCTGAAGAATCCTTTAAAAGTGTTTTCAGTGTTGTCTTTGCATGATGTTCTGCACCTTCTCTTCTTCTTCTTCTTCTTTCGGCTTTTCCCTTTTCAGGGGTCACCACAGTGAGTCATCCTCCTCCACCTCACTCTGTCCTCTGCATCCTCTGTCCTCACTCCAACTACCTTCATGTCCTCTCTAACTGCATCCATATATCTCCTCTTTGGCCTTCCTCTGTGTCTTTTTCCTGGCAGCTGCATTTCTAACATCCTTCTACCAATATACCCACTGTCCCTCCTCTGGACATGTCCAAACCATCTCAGTCTGGCCTCCCTAACTTTATCTCCCAGTTGTTCAACATGTGCTGTACCTCTGATTATCTCATTCCTGATCTTATCCATCCTTGTCACTCCTAAGGAGAACCTCAGCATCTTCATTTCTGCTACTTCCAGTTCTTTCTCCTGTCTTTTTGTCAATGACACTGTCTCCAGACCATACAACATAGCTGGTCTCACCACTGTCTTGTAAACTTTTCCTTTGACCTTTGCTGACACCTTTTTGTCACAAATCACTCCTGAAACTTTTCTCCATCCACTCCATCCTGCCTGGACTCTCTTCTTCACCTCTTTACCACATTTCCCATTTTCCTGGACAGTGGACCCCAAGTACTTGAAGTCCTGCACCTTTGTGACCTCTGCTCCTTGTAGCCTCACTGTTCCACTGGCCTCCCTCTCATTCACACACATGTACTCTGTCTTACTACGGCTGACTTTCATTCCTCTTCTTTCAAGTGAATACCTCCACCTCTCCAAGTTCTCTTCCACCTGTTCCCTGTTCTCACCACATATCACAATGTCATCTGCAAACATCATAGTCCATGGGGATTCCTGCCTGACCTCATCTGTTAGTCGGTCCATCACCAGAGCAAACAAGAAGGGGCTCAGAGCCGATCCTTGATGCAATCCCACCTCCACCTTGAAGCTATCTGTCACTCCTACAGCACATCTCACCACTGTCCTGCTGTCCTCATACATGTCCTGTACCAGTCTAACATACTTTTCTGCCACTCCAGATTTCCTCATGCAATACCACACCTCCTCTCTTGGCACCCTGTCATATGCTTTTTCTAAATCCACAAACACACAATGGAGTTCTTTCTGACCCTCTCTGTACTTCTCTATCAACATCCTCAAAGCAAAGATGGCATCTGTGGTGCTCTTTCTTGGCATGAAACCATACTGCTGCTCACAGATAGTCACATCTTGTCTAAGTCTTGCTTCCACAACTCTCTCCCAGATCTTCATTGTGTGGCTCATCAACTTAATTCCCCTGTAGTTGCTACAACTCTGTACATCACCCTTGTTCTTAAAAATGGGAACCAGCACACTTCTTCTCCATTCTTCAGGCATTTTCTCACCCTCAAATATTCCATTAAATATTTGAGTCAAAAACCTCACTGCCATCTCTCCAAGACATTTCCAAACCTCCACTGGTATGTCATCAGGTCCTACTGCCTTCCCCTTCTTCATTCTTTTCAGAGCTTTCCGGACTTCACCCTCACTAATCTTTCCCACTTCCTGGTCCACAGTTTCTATGACCTCCACTCTTCTTTCTCTTTCATTCTCTTCATTCATTAGCTCCTCAAAGTAATCCTTCCATCTTCCCATCACACTCTCCTCACTTGTTAGAACATTCCCATTCCCATCTTTAATAAGCCTAACCTGCTGCACATCCTTTCCAGCCTGATCCCTCTGTCTTGCCAATCGGTACAAGTCCTTCTCGCCCTCTTTAGTGTCCAGTCTCCCATACAACTCATTGTACGCCCTCTGCTTTGCCTTAGCTACTTCCCTCTTTGCTCTATGTCCCATCTCCTTATATTCCTGTCTCCTCTCTTCAGTCCTCTCACTGTCATATTTCTTCTTGGCTAATCTCTTTCTTTGAATGGCGTCCTGCACTTCACTATTCCACCACCAGGTTTCCTTATCATCCATTCTCTGTCCAGATGACACACCAAGTACCTTCCTACCTGTCTCTCTAATTACTGTTGCTGTAGTAGCCCAGTCACTTGGAAGCTCTTTCTTACCACCCAGAGCCTTTAACAGCTCGTCTCTGAATTTCTCACAACATTCTTCCTTCTTTAGCTTCCACCATTTGGTCTTCTTCTCTGATTTTACTCTTTTTCTCTTCTTCGCAACAACAGTCATTCTACACACAACCATCCGATGCTGTCTGGCCACGCTCTCCCCTGCTACAACCTTACAGTCTCCAATCTCTCTCAGGTTTCCTCTTCTACACAGAATGTAATCGACCTGTGTACTCCTTCCTCCACTCTTATAGGTCACTCTATGTTCCTCCCTCTTTTGGAAATAGGTATTGACTATAGCCATTTCCATTCTCTTGGCAAAATCCACCACCATCTGTCCTTCCTGGTTTCTTTCCTTGACACCAAACCTACCCATCACTTCCTCATCCCCTCTGTTTCCTTCACCAACATGTCCATTCAGGTCTGCTCCAATCACCACTCTTTCCTCCCTGGGAATACTCTCTATCACTTCATCCAAATCTTTCCAAAATTTATCTTTCTCCTCCCCATCACATCCAACCTGTGGAGCATAACCACTGACTATGTTTAGCATCAGACCTTCTACTTCTACCTTCAGACACATCACCCTATCTGACACTCTCTTCACCTCTACTACATTCTTTGCCAACTCCTCCTTCAGGACCACCCCTACTCCATTTCTCTTTCTATCCACACCATGGTAAAACAGTTTGAACCCTGCTCCAATGCTGCGAGCCTTGCTGCCCTTCCACTTGGTCTCTTGGACACATAAAACATCTACCTTTCTTCTCTGCATCATGTCAGCCAGCTCTCTACCTTTGCCTGTCATTGTCCCCACATTTAGAGTTGCAACCCTCAGTCCTACATTCTTCACTTTCCTCCTCTCCCTCTGTCTCCTGATACGTTTCCCTCCTCGGGGTCTTCGACCCCGAGGTTCTGCACCTTCTACCCTGTTCTGCACCTTTTAACCTGTAGAAATGTTTCTCTGTTATCTTTTAAGGTTTTTTTTTTTTTTTGGCTGCTCCCTTCATCTTCATGGTAACTCACAAGAATTACTGCAATTGTTTTTACTCCAGATGCCCTTCCTTATGCAACCACAGACCACTGAGCTACCACAGCCCTCTGTGTGGAGCAGAGAGCTGTTATCTAGCTCCTGGTGGAGCAGATGGTGGGGGTTAAGTGCCTTGCTTAAGAGCACAGAGTGGGGCAAGTGAGGGTGGAGGCAGGTATGGGTGCTTCACCTATCCCACCCACATTTTTCATTGAGTCAAATTAGTGATGTATACGATCACAGGCTCACCTTCTGTTATCTCTGCACCAGGAAAAAACAATAGACTATTCAAGGTTACATCACAAATCTGTTTCAAGACATTTTGATTGGCTGAGAGGAAAAACTGACAGGTGTCATAAGATCAAGATCAATATGGGATCATGATGCAATAAAAAGTATTACTAAACTTTTGTATTGCCCAACGCCAAAGACAGCAAAGTTTACATGTAGTGACCTATAACCAATGATGGGAAGAGTACTGAAAATGTGTACTCAAGTACGAGTACTGTTACACTGCTTAAATTGTACTCAGTTACAAGTAAAAGTACTGATGAAATAAAAATACTTAAGTAAAAGTAGAGAGTACTCATCAAAAACTACTCAAGAGTATTAATTACTTTTTAACCACTTGATGTTTGATTTACAGTATATAATCGCTTCATTCAAAGCACATTTCTCAGAAGCTCAGAAGCGTCGTCTTATTTTAGCACCAGGCAAACCGATAACAGTGACAATTTCTAAGATCTTTGCATACTTCGCCAAACTAATAACCCACACCCAGGTATGACCATGGGCACTCGTCCTCAGCCTTTACCTCATCATTTTCTCTGTTGACAGTGTTGTCCTCTGTCTCCATTTTGGATTTTTTCTTCAGTAAATCTCACATACTCTCTACTCTACAGAGTTGTCCTTTGCTTACATCATAGGTGACTGATGTGTTGGCAATCTGAGAGCCTTACTGGCTACAAAGATGAAAAGTTTGAATATTAATTCAAGTTGCGGCTGTACTCAGTAGCGACTTCTGATTTTAAAAGGAGTGAAATAGATTACATGGTCTAAATTGTACTTACGCATGACTAAAATTACACACTTGAAAAAAATACTCATAAAAGGACAAGTACCCAAAAAAATCGATTTAATTACTGTAATGTGAGTATTTGTAATTTGTTACTTCCACCCTTGCCTATATAGTGTGGTAGTAGCAGAGAGTCAAAACCAAAACATATTCCGAAGACTACCTGAAATAGTTTTTTTTTTTGTCATATTCGCCAACTTTGCCTTATTTATTTGCAAAATATGTCATGAATTAATATATGGATTTTATTGAATCCTTTAAAAAGGGATCATAACGTGAATTATCCACCTATCCATTATCTTTACCCACTTCTTCATTTTCGGTCACAGGGATTCACTCCATGCAGTCACTGTCGGAGAGGTGGGGGACACCCTGGACAGGTCTCCAGCCCTTCACAGGACTAAGGTGAATTACTACAGCTCATTAACTTTTGGAGTGAACTCTCTTCAAGATGTCCAACACACTTAGAAAATGAAAAAGGCTACATTTTTACAGATATTAAGCTACATTTCATATAGTAGTAGCTTAAAATCAACCTTTATCAAATACTTTTGGAGCTCTGGCAACACAAAACTAGCAATATTTCTCAAGAGAACACATAGCATCCTTTACAAGGATTTTCCAAAATGGATCAGCTCTGCCCTTTTCACAAGATCTTAATTTAAAACTCTGGCATTAAAGGCTGTGGGCGATATGCATACTTTTAAGAAATACTACTATAATTTTTTCATATAAACATAAAAGTATAGAGTCATTTACAGTATTACCTTTCCGTGTCAGCGAGCACACATTGTAAAATATGCATGTAATTACCGTAAAACTCTGCGCAACTCAAACACAACTCTGGCTGTTGGTTTCTCTCTGATTTACTTCATCTACAGAAGACCGTGAACAAAGAAGAAAACATTTCAGATGCTTCACATGTACTTGTTTGTTCCCCACATGCGTTTACCCTTGGATTCTGCCGAATTAAAAAAAAAACACTTCTTCATTACTGAGCCAACATTGTTAATCCATCCCTGCCGCTGTTGTTTACCAACCTGTCTTGTCTCACTTGCATCACTCCACCTCGAGAGACCTCTTTCAACATTTAACTTTAACTTCTCCCGTTAAAGACAGACACATTTCAAGGGCTTGTCACTTCACAGTTCTATGTCTTTCATGTGATCTTTTTTTTATTTTAGTTTTTAGTTTTATTCATTTTACATATTTAAGAAAAACAACATAAAAGATCATGGAAAAAACCCATTTCATAAATATGAGAAAAAATCAAAATACATAAAATGAAAGGTGGCATAAAGAAGAAAATTTTCTTATTTTGTCTGCCCCTTTTTTACCAAAAAACAAAAACAAAAAAAAAACAATTTACAAACAATCAATTCAAACAATTAACTACCAAAAACAACAGATCAATTTAGTAACATTTCACACTCAATAATCAACAAATAGATTAGGATGCATTACTTGAATCTTTAGTATTTTGCTAGCAATTAAGCCTTGATAATTTTTTTGAATTTCATCACAGAGTTTACATCTTTAACATCTTTTTCCAAAACATTCCACAATTCCACTCCCTTATTCGAAATAAAACGTCCCTTCAAACTAGTCCTATATCTAGGTTTAACAAATATTTCAGTTCCTTTTAAACTGTAACGGCTTTCTCTCTTTATGTAAAACATTTGAACATTTGTGGGTAGCACACTCTTATGAGCCTTATGCATTACTAACAAAATATTGTAATCTACCAATTCATGAAATTTCAATAATTTGAGTTGTTTAAATAATACATTTGATGGATGACAATAAGGCTTTCTAGCAATAATTCTCACTGCTCTTTTCTGCAAAATAAATATAGAATTTGTTATAGTTGTACAGGCTTTACCCCAAACCTCCACACAATAAATTAAATGTGGAACAAAAATTGAGTTATATAGCAAAATGAGAGCCCTATCATTTAACAAGTCCTTTAGTTTATACAATACACCAATAGATTTAGATAACTTAGTTTTAACAAAATTTACATGCTGTTTCCACGACAATCTCTCATCAACAATTACACCCAAAAACTTCACCTCATCCACTCTACTTAGTTCAACACCATCAATTTTGATAGAAAATGTATCTATTTTATTTTTGCTAAATAACATATAATTAGTCTTATCTAAATTTAATGATAACTTATTTAAACTAAACCAAGTTTGTAATATTGAGATCTCCTCTTTTAACAACTCAAACATTTGTTTCAAATCATAACAGCTCTGTTCATCAGGCAGTCAGGATGCTAAACACTCTGCCTGCTCTGCCCCCCCTCCCATTTGAACTGCCTTAACACTAAAACTTTCTCACACATTACCACAAAACACAAAGATTTTAACACTGGACTCTGTGTCATCAAACGGGTTATTCACTAAACTCTCGGTCATGTGCTCATACAGTTTGCACTACTTCTCATACTTGCACTAATGTTTGTATTACATCACTGCCTATAATCATAATACTGTTTACATTCTCTGTTTACATTTATTAATACTGTTTACTTTTTTTACTACTGCTTACATGTAATTACTACTGTTTACATTTACACTACTCTAATATCTACACCACTGCTGATACATATACAGTGTGCTCTGAACGGTCTTACTTAGGGATGCCCAATGTGCCTTACTGCATATGCCACTTTTTGCCTCTATAACAACATCAACTACTACCTCATACATATACTGTGTACATTAACTCATACGCTGCTTTGCCACTTTGCAAATGTCAATGCTAGAAACCTTTAGTTTATTTTAGTTATACTTTTTATACTCTTTTTTATACTAGTATGCAAAAACTCAGGACAGTATTATGTTCATTAAATGTTTAATGTTTTAGTTTTAGAGTTGGTGTAAATTTTCATACTCTTATACCACTATGCAAAAAACTCAGGACAGTGTTAGTTTTACTATTTTATGCTTATGTCTATTATTATATGTTTCAGTGTTTCAATGTTTAGATGTTTACTGTTGCACCGAGGGACTGAGAGAAACGCAATTTCGGTCCTGTGTATGTCCTGTACAGTACATATTGCAGATCTGACAATAAAGTTGACTTTGACTTTGACTTTGACTTTGATAACCAAAACAAAAGAAGGTGGTATCATCAGCAAAAAGAACACACCTTAGAATACCAGACACTTTTACCAAATCATTTATATACAAAATAAAAAGTTTAGGTCCCAGTATAGAACCCTGAGGGACTCCACATGTGATTCTGTTGAGTTTTGATCTGGTATTGTCTATCTGTACAAATTGACTTCTGTCCTCCAAATAGCTAGATACCCATTTCAAGGTCTGTCCTCTAATACCATATTTATTTAACTTCTCGAGGAGAATAGTGTGATCAACTGTATCAAAAGCTTTCTTTAGATCAACAAATAAACCCACACAGTGTTGCTTTTGATCAACAGCAGTGGAAATTTGTTCTGTCAATTCCATAAGAGCCATAGAAGTAGAGTTTTTAGATCTAAAACCATATTGGCTGTTAGTTAAAATGTTATAGTCATCAAGAAATTTGTCTAATCTAATCACAAATAACTTTTCAAGAATTTTAGAAAATTGTGGTAATAAGGAAATTGGTCTATAATTATTGAATATAGACTTATCACCATTCTTGAAAATAGGGACAACCTTTGCTACCTTCATATTATCTGGAAAAATACCAGTTGAAAAAGACAAATTACATATGTACGTGAACGGTTCTATGACAGAAGACATTATGTCTTTTACAACTAACATGTCCAGATCATACCAATCCTTAGATCTTTTATCAGAAATTTTTTTTGTGACCATCATTATTTCATCCTTATCAGTTTCATATAGAAACATAGTATTTTTATGATCATTAAGTAAGTAGCTCACGTTTTTATCAACTTTTGGTATTGTTTTTGCCAGGTTTGATCCAACATTTACAAAATATTCATAAAAATCATTTACAATTTCATTGTTATCATATATTTCATTACCACTTTTCACAAAACAGCGTGATTTTTAGTTTAAGTTGTGTGAGTTCTTTGCTGTTTTGTGTTGAAGACTCCCAATTGAGGAAGTGTTTAAGAAGTATTTTTACATTCACTACTTTTTTTTATGAAATACAAGATATCCAAGAATTTTAAATGAATAATTGCCTCAAGTCAACTCCCTGCTTCATTCTAATGTGCAGTAATTTTCTCTATGTGCCTTGTAATATGTACTTAACTGCACAAGACATGGAGGCTTTTGGAGATTCTGGAGGTTAATTCTCATAATAGTCCGGTTTTCAATAGAACCACTGCAGTTCCCCACGGCGAATCGTTGCTTAGGAACCACTTCAGTCTTCCCGTGGAGCCTCTTTTTGCAGCCCTGCAGGGTTTAAGCCCTGAGCCCTCTTCTGTTCACTCTGCTCACATATGATTGTATAGCCACACATCCAGGCTGTCATATTGTTAAGTTTGCAGATGATACAGCTGTGGTGGGATGCATCACAGATAATGATGAATCCAGCTACAGACAGGAGGTGGAACATCTGGAGAGCTGGTGCAAAGAGAACAACCTTCACATGAATGTGAAGAAGACGAAGGAGATGATTGTGGACTTCAGAAGGAACAAACACACCCACACCCCACTGTATATAGGTGGATCTGCGGTGGAGGTGGTCTCCAGCTACAAATACCTGGGTGTACACTTGAATGATAACCTCAGCTGGACCAACAACACCACCAGCCTGATCAAGAAAGGTCATCAGAGACTCTACTTCCTCAGACGGCTGAGACGAGCCGGTCTGAGAAGCCCAGTCCTCACCTCGTTCTACAGGTGTGCAGTGGAGAGCGTCCTGTGCTCCAGCATCAACGTGTGGCATGGAGGCTGCACAGTTGCAGAGAGAAAAGCTCTGCAGAGAGTGGTGAAGGCTGCACAGAAGTCTGTGGGAGTCAGTCTCCCCACCATCACAGACATTTACACCTCCAGATGCAGAAAAAGAGCCACCTGCATCATGAAAGACCTCACTCACCCAGCACACTCACTCTTTGCACCACTCCCCTCGGGACGGAGGTTGAGGAGCATCAAATGTAGAACCACTAGACTGAGAAACAGCTTCTACCCTGAGGCTGTCAGACTCATGAATAAATAAATAATAAGAATAAACACTGCAAAATGTCACATCATACTGATACTGTACTGATCTGTTTCTTGTTGCTGCGTTCATCTGTGACCATCTGCTCATGTTCGTGCTGCTGTTTATAATGATGTTTTTCTACTACATTAGGGCTTAGTGTATTACTAGCTGATGTGATGTCTCTCTTAGTTAATCCTAGATGTTATTATTGTATTTCTCTTGCATTTGTTGTTGGATGTAACTGGGACCCTGTGTACATAATCTCGTTTTCAACACATGTACTACATGCGGTGCAAATGACAATAAATTCTCTCTGACTCTGACTCTCTGACTTAATGTTCTGTTCTCCTCGCCCTGTTTTAATGTTGGGTTTTCAGGGGATTATTTGCATCTTTTAGTTAACAGTTGTTTACTTTGATCGCTGGAGATTCTGAGGCGTCCTCTACAGGGGATTAGGATTAAATGAAGTGATCGCTTCTTGTTATAATCCAATTAAACCAGCCTGTGTGTGCACCCCTTTTGTATTATCTCAGACAAGTCTTCTGTTGAGAATGAATGACAGAAGACTAACAGTAGCTTGCACGCATTTATTACTTTGTCTCGTTCCTTTAGATTTAAGGTGAATTACATCTTTACGGTTATTACTGCAGCGCCACATTCCAAGATGGCGGCTAAGCATGCCTGTTGTTGCAAACCATCAGATGTGAAAGTGATATTGCACTAAATGATGGTTGTTTGCTTTATGTTCACTTCAGTGGCTAAATGTTCACTTTTCCACAATGGTTCATGCTTCACGGTGATTCTTTTCGCCAATGTTATGCTGTAAAAGAATTTAAATGAATGATAATT
>JBBPBX010088351.1:0-14513 GCA_038048925.1 Garcialebias charrua
TTGCGTGATGAACACAGTTTATTACTATTCTTACTTGGGATGTTTGTCCTCACTCATATTATATTAAATCCATTGTTTTCCTGAATCTAGAAATGATTTCTGATCGCGCAGGGATCAAACAAACATGTCCTTCACACATGCAGGAAGTAATTTGCATCTGTTTAACATATGTAAATGTAGGCGTGTCAGGGGAGGTGTCTGACGTGCGCTCAGTTCCACGTTCATTGTGATGTACAAAAGGAATGTGCGTGGATACCGGTGTACGCACAGCTTGATAAATCTGGATTCTTTTGTGCGTAGACACTTTTCTGGATTTGACCGTACGTCACTTTTCAGTAAGAAATCCACGCAAGTCTTTGATACATGAGGCCCCAGGACCTCAGTCAGCAGTAATTTTTAACAGTGTCTTTATTCCTCCATTTTTGCTCAGCAGTACATCAAAATAGCCAATTGTATACTGTATAGACACAACAGGTGTATAGCATCATCATCATTATCTCTTCCTCGTCTCCTTTTCTACGTCAACCTTAGTCACCTATGCCATCTAGTGGTGAACACAATAAACTCACCCTTCAGGACCACCTCTTCTCCATTCCTCTTTCTATCTACACCATGGTAAAACAGTTTGAACCCTGCTCCAATGCTGCAGACATTGCCACCCTTCCACTTGGTCTCTTGGACACATAAAACATACAAGATACAAGATGCAAGAGCTTTTATTAACATTGCACCAGTTCTCACCAATACAAAGTGATAATGTATACACAGTCATCTAAAAAAGCTAAGTCTGGTCCTCTGGACATTCAAAAAAAAAAAAAAAAAAACTGTAGAAACGTTTCGTCTCGTCAGGTCAGGACTCTGCGGTCTACACTCATCTCCAGGCCAGCGGTCACTCTTTCAGGGATGAAGATGTTCACATCCTTGATAGAGAGGAACGATGGTTTGAGAGAGGAGTAAAGGAGGCCATCTTTGTGAAAAGAAACCGCCCATCATTAAACAGGGGTGGAGGCCTCCGGGTTCAACTGTCCCCCTCCTACAATGCTGTGATTGCTGGTATCACTCAGCCCTCTGTGAATAGCAAACAACCATCAGGGTGCTAACGATCCTTTGTTAGGCTGATGGTCCTCCTTGATCATGTGAGCAGCTGGTTTCGGCTGTCATCAGCCAACTGGTTGTGTAACACTGTGAGAGGGTGCTATTTATAAGACTGAGCTGAACCCAGCACCTCAGACTGAGGAAGTCTTTCGGACGAAAGACGAAACGTTTCTACAGTTTTTTTTTTTTTTTTTTTTGAATGTCCAGAGGACCAGACTTAGCTTTTTTAGATTTTTCTACCTGGATTATTGAGCATGCATCAGGGTATACACAGTCATCCAGAAGAGGGGTAGAGAATGTAAAGCTGCTGCTTATTCAAACACATGACATGTTCTTCAGCGCGGCCTCTCTCATCCGTCACGGGATGAAGGTCAAATCAGATATGGAAAAAGGAAAACACAATAGGTATCATTTGTGATATTCAAAAAAAGAATCTATCAAAGATTGCCTTAAGACACTCTATGATAAAGTCCCAAAAACTCTATCAGCATTAAGCACAACCAGACAAGACATTGTTGCAGTTTGACGGCATGCAAGGAGATCAAAGAGTCTGTGAGTAACATTCAGAGAAGCACAGTTCAGCAGTTGTTCAGCTTGGCACTATCCGAGCGCACAAACAGAGATCTCTGGTGGCGGTGAGGGGGGGAGGAGGTCAGCAAGGTCACTTCAGCTCTACGACTCCAGGAGAATAGTTTCCAGACAGCCTTCTTTTCAAGGTCGCGTGCAGAAACCAGATTAGATAGTTCTTTTGTTTATCTTCAATCCAGGCCACAGTGAACATCTACCTAAAACATCTACCTTTCTTCTCTGTATCATGTCAGCCAGCTCTCTATCTTTGCATGTTATTGTCCCCACATTTAGAGTTGCAACCCTCAGTCCTACATTCTTCACTTTCCACTTTTTTGAACTTGCATTATAGTTTTGGCAAAAGTATTTTGCATCAGATACTATTTCTGACACATTCTTCACCATTTACCCGGGCTTGGGACCGGCACAAGAGATACACTGGCTTGCGCTCCCTAGTGGCTGGTTTTGTAAGCACAATTTGACATAAATGGCTTTCAGCTACATCACACAAAATCTTAGCATAATATCTGTAAAACTGGCATAATTATAGTCTTTTTCCCTTTAACCAGTTGGCTGTAGTGGTCATCTAGCTTGTCCAGTCAATAAATAGTTTTAGTTTCAATAGTCTGTTAGAGGGTTCATCAGATATTTTGCTAACTGTTCAACAGATAAAATATTAGATAAAGACAATTTTTACACAAATTTTGTCAAATATGTTAGTCTTTAAAATGGATGCTGGGGATGACTGTTAGCTACTACCACACCAAATGTTAGCTTCAAAGTTTAATCAGCTGTAGATGTACATCCAGTAATCCATCCAGACCATTTCTGTAACTTTCTTTGAAATGTGTACACCGATTTATAAAATGTTTTAGATAACTGACCAGCCCGTGCATACACATTGATGTGAGGAAAAACATTAATGTCCTCCTTCGGCTTTCAGTGGCGGGCAAAAATCAAGCTTATTACATGCATGTAGAATGAAATGGTTTGGTCTGGAGAAACACGTAAAGCAGTGAGGTGGTACTCACGCAGAGCAGCTAGAATAGAATCACACGTCTCTGGCAGCCACTGCAGAACTGGACTGCTCCACAATCAAAACCTCCTGGGAAAGAACCAAGAGACTGATTTGTTTTAGCAACAATCAGAATAAACGCTGGTATAATGACAGTGTGTAGTAATTAACAACCTTAACCTCAGAGGTTAACTGAATGGAGCGAGCCTGTAAAGTTAAAGCACTTTTTTACTTCTGGCCTGCTGCATCAAAATGTCCTTTGCATTTGCACATTGAATGATATGTCTCGGTGAGTGTTGACAAGATGAAAGCATCCATTTTGAAGTCGTTAGAGCTGGTGTGCTCAACTGGCTGCCGTGTATTCCACCTCCTGTCAGAAACACTTGGCTGGACATGTGTGAAAACCCCTCTGCCATCCAAAGCCTTTTGTCACTTGAAAAGGCTGCTGTCTGATCGTGGGACATTTCTGAGCATGTTATTGTCCATCACACTGTGTACAATTCAAATTGTGACAAGGTGGACTTGAAGTAAACAAGAAGGGAATGCAGTAGCAATGCTGTGAACAGTTTGGAAATCCAGTTTGAAATGGAGATGACGATGCGGCTCAAGCTTCCCAGCATCTCTCCACAGCTGTGGAGTTAATACGGATGAAGGGAAGCTGCGATTTATATGCATCACCAAGGGAGAGATTTACATGCGTTTACTTTTTCAGACAAATGGCACAGAATATTTTGTAATAGAGAATTAAAGGTACGATCTAATCTCAGTAAAATATCTAAAATGGCACATTTAGCATGGTTTGGCAGATTTGTGTTTCATACAGTTTGTCATTTCATTTTATCCTGGGAAAAAAAAGTGTTCAACGTGAGTACAGGTCTACAATGGAACTGATCACTGCCGCTGATTCTGGGATTAGGAACAACAACTTGTCAGAAACAGAGGCAGAATAACTCAGAATAAAAATATCAACAACTATCTCCAGTGCTAAGCCGCCAACTTCAAATCTCACACCACAGGAAAGAAAAGCTATAACATCACTCAGTCAGGACCAAAAATCACAATTTTACCAGCTGACAAAGGAAGATGCACAGTAGTCCTCAACACTTGATTACCAGGAAAAATATCTACACCAATGAGTGAGAGTACCACCTATGAGACTTGTAGCAATATGAAGGAGAGAGATGGAGGAAGAAGGGTGACACTTTCTCCATCACCTTCACTACATTTGTTTTATTTATTAAGCTTTCATTAAAGTGGGGCACCAACAACAACTTATTCACCCTTTAATAATCAGAATCAGTCACTGAAGTAGAATCCATTAATTACAGGGAGTTTTATATTATAACACATGAATATTCATTTGAATGAAGCAACCAAAGTTGTCTTTGAAGTTTTATTACAAAATAATCAAACAAAATCAACAACAATAATAAACAAACGATAACATTGAATCAAGGCTTACTTCTCTTATCCAAGGCAAAATTGACTCTTTAAGCAGGAATTATTTCAGTTTATACACGTATGAATTTAGACAAAGTTTGGCTATTTTGACAAATAGTTACTTTGGAATTTTGGTTTAGAAAAGTTGTTTAATCTGATCAGATAAAGTCATTTATCATTACTGCAAGCCAGGAAATGCTTAAGTTGCATCAGCTTGAAATAGCATAACCTGTGTAGTGGGCATGACCATGCCCGTTCTGATACTTGAACTGTCCCAGTGACACCTTTTCACTGATACTCTCAGAAAAAGGACATTAACACTATTTTATTACATTATTTTGAATCAAAACACAATAAGTCATAAGAGACTCTCTTATTCCTCTTTTTGTGTTAATGAATAACCTTGTGTTACTTGTATAAGCATTATTGAATTCAATGTTTGTTAAGTCAAAGACTGTTTAATTCAAACTGTTTAATTCAAGTTGGAAATCCAATGTTATTTCAAAATAATGATCACTTCTTCATATGATGAATCAAACGGTGAAAGTGAATTAATATGTCAGACTGAACTCGATCAGTTTTGTTAGAAGTTAGAACACAGTTTTAATCAGTTGTTTTATGAAGCTGGCTCCAGTCTAATCTGTTTCTCTGTCTTCATTCTAAACAACTTCTTCTCTGTTCTAAAAACTGATCTTCTCCTATCCGAGTGACCTTCATCTACTGGTTTGTTTGGACCAATCAGAGAAGAAGAACAAGTCACTGATCACAGATCCTTCCTTAAAGTTCTAAGCTTTTGCTGGAACTGACGAGTTTGCTGAGGACCTCAAGCCATGAGGTTCCCCAAAGAACTGATGATCGTCTGGTCAACACGCTAATGACCACGTCATTCAGTTAAAGGCTTATAACTTGCCAAGTTATAAGTCATCTTCAACAGCTGAAAAAGTTCTTTTATTGACATTCCTTTAAGGAACGTCTTATCTTGAAAACAACACCAGGAGCTGCCGTTACTTTCGGTTCGAGTCAAGGCGCACGTCTGGAGACGCTGAGAATGGTAAACGAACTGACCAAACTGGACCGAGGGAGACTGACCATCTTCACGAGGTAACAAGTCGTCAAATGCTTTGCCAAGGGTACCAACGTGTAGCCGAGTTCAGCCGGAGAGCTGCCATGCTTCTGGTTAAACACATCAAGATAACTCCCTGACTCTTAACTTTTCTTCCTCCATTTTCTCCTCCTAAACCTTTATCTTCCTAAGCCAGAAACTAAGTTAATGTACCTACAGAAATGAGTAAAATATCATCCTTCACTGTTCTGTTGTTCCTATATTTCATCTGTGCTGAAGTTAATTATAGGAAAAATAATCAACCAATCATGTACAAATGTGTGATGTAATTTACAATTATGTTAAATAAATGGTCCAGTCCTGCTGTGCCAACATAAGTTTAACGTTTCCTGTGAATTACATCTGGTCAAGGTATAGAATTATTGGTATTGAACTGAAAAAGAGAGAACCCGTTTAATTAATGATGTATTTTTGTGTCAGTCTAAACCCTGCCAATTTATACATCTAAAATATAGGTAAGTCAGTAAACTGACCCCTTCCTATATTACTACATTGGTGGCCCGTGAACAGGTCTCTGAAAGTTTGATATTTAATATTTCTGTACTTTGAATGTTGGCATAATTTTGTCCCAAGTTTTTAGACTCTGAAAACGATAGTTTTTTGGCTGGGAAAGTGTGTCATAGCTGCAGGAAACTGCTGGTTAATGTCACTTGTAGCTGAGGAATTGTCTTTACTCAACTTTTAAACGTTTGTTGAAGTTTTTGGGTTAAAATTTGATGTTGCTGTGTGGTTCTGGTTCTGAGTCGTTTGGACTCTTTGCTGACGTGTCACAGATAAAAGCGCATCTACGTTTGGCCGCCGTGTCAAAACTGTGCCTATAAGAGCTTCATGGTTCATCTGAAAATGGCTGTCGAGTGGTATCGTTACATTTTAAGCAGAAATAATAGCATCTTGTAGTCTGAAGCTGTCGGATCGAGGTTCTGGTCCCGGTCCATTTAGCTCTGACGTGTTGCTGCGGATACGGTAAAAAGTCCTTCTTGGCGACATTTATCTTGCTATTTTTACTGGGCGCAGCTTGGTAAAACTGTTCTGATGTGAAACGATTCGTTCACGGAATTTTTGTGGTGAATTTTAGCGTTTTATGAGTTGAAAAAGAGTCTAGGTTTGATAAGCTATATGCTGACGCTACGTTCATAACATCTGTTGTCATGCTGTGGTTGGTTCAAGGTGATCACGTGATACGCAGTTGATCGTCAAATTTCAGTTTTGTTCACACAATTCTGACAGATTTTCTAGCTTGTTTCGGTTCTAGGCATAAAATATCGTCAGAAACTGTTTAACCGCGGTGTTTTGAGATATTTAAAGGGGTTTTAGAGCGTTTAGACGTCGGGAGAACTCAAACGTCCGACTGCACGTACGTCCCTAAATGCAACACGACCGACACGTCAAGTTGACGTGTCAACGGAAGTGACGTGACCCAGATAGAGAAAAAAAGGAAAAAGATCGTTTTTTATGTATCTAAAAGTTCACAGAACTTGTTCTAAACATTTTAAACAAATCCATTCGTTTCTTAAATGAACGTTTGTTTAGGCGATTGTCACATCCAGGCTAAAACTCATCCAAAAAGTTGATTTTTCACCGTGTTCGTTTTCCAGCTAACGGAATTGGCGGTAGTCAACGTGGCCTTAGAGCCAACAGCGCCTTTATAGCGGCCAGAATGAGTAATTACAGTCACATTGTGGTAAATTTCAGCTTTGAAAACCTGCAATCTGCTGGTTTAAAAGTATGAGAACAAGAAACATTTACACAGAATAGATGCTAAACCCTCTGCATTTATTTTAAAACAACATCTTTTAAAGTTATTCTGTGCACTCCAGTTTATTTTAAATAAAAAGTTTAAAATAACAAACAAAAAGCATCTGCTGACTTGATTTTCACAAAAATCAAAACAAAGATAGCAGAACAAATTTGAGGATGTCAAATAACCACAAATTAATAAAAATCACAAATTTTTATTTGGAATAACATCTGTAATGTTATGTTGAGCATACAAAAACTCCAGTTTATTTTAAATAAAAAATATTTAAAATAACTAACAAGAAATCCTATTTTCACTCCTGATAACTGTCAAAATACTGCAAAACAGTTTAGCCAAACTGCAATACATCTTTTTAAGGCATGATGGAGCAGCTTCCTGGGAACATTTTAGTGTGAATATTGCAGTTATTTCAAATCTTTTAAAAAGTTTTTGAGTAAGTAAAACGAAAATCATGCTTGTGTTAGTTAGTAACTGTTGTTAAAAAATAAGTTATATTTAAAGTTAACACTGCTTGCATTTAACTTTTACAGGTTCATTAAGGGTAAGTCCTGAAAGAAGGTACCTATGAATAGAAATACTTATTACACGGTGAAACACTTATACCACACAGCTGGTTAGTTTGATTGACTCAATGCCACATTTAAAAGTGAAGATTTATTTGCACACATTAAAATACGAACTGTCTTATTGATTTCACAAAAATCAAAACAAAGATGGAAGTTCAAGAAGGTGCGCGTCCAAGGCTCATACAGTATGTGCCTCTAGTAGACTCATACATCACAGGGTACCAAGAGGGACCCCGAAGCCGAGGACCTGCTCCCCCTGCACCTCGCACAGAGAGAAAATCTCTCTCATTGTGTGGTGACTACTTAGCTGCCCGAAATGTCTTGCAGGAAAAAGATGAACATCCTTTGCATTTCTTTGACAGGATTTTCAAGGCGTATGCAGGCGACATAATGGAACCGGGACTTGAAGAGCAGACGCTTTTCAAATCTGTTTTCAGAAATAATCTAATCTCTGATATTAGATTCAAGTTGCCATTGTACACCTGGTGTCAATTAGAAGTAACATCTTTGGATGAAATTATACAGGGTGCTGTAACTGCTTTTGAGGCTCACATGCAAAGCAAAACACCCTCTGAGGTGTGCCCAGGTCAAAAGGTCGTATCCCAGTCGCTAAAAATAGAAGAGGTTCTCTCTCCTATAGAAAGCGAGAATAAACACTGTCGTATCAATGGCCGTCTGACCTCAGAAGTGATGGAGAACATACGTCGGTTGATAGAAAGGTTGGATAATGCAAGCAAGATTAAACAAGATTTTCAAACTGACAAACAACGAAAGGTTGGTGCCAGCTGGAACAGTGACTCACAATGGTTTAAAGGGAGCCCCGCTTCTAAAGCACCTCAGATTGAAGAATCTGAGACATGCAAAGAGTCACGAATGCTCCAGAAAAAAGGTACAACACCTCTATGCTCGGAAGAGACAGAGGAAGTAAGTAGTTTGTTGGTAGATTTGAATGTTACAGTGCTTGACCAACCTGATACAATGAGTGACGTTATCATTGATAATGACACTATCAACATTGACCTACCTGGAGCAATATGCAGCACTATCTTTCACAAAAACTCAGAGCTCACGGTTAACAACAATAACATCGACACAGATGCCACAGATGTTGACAATAAATATGTTGACAGCAAACAAAATGCTGACAGTCAACAAGATCCTGAAGGTCATGACACGGTCTGTCTAACAGATGGTACCGCAGAAGGCACGGATGACTCCCCAACCGAGATCACAAGCCCGGTAAGTGAACCTTCTAATAGAGATGAGGCAGAAGAGACCCAACAGTTGGACCCAACCCTAGCCCAACATGAGAACCTCCTCTGTGAGCTAAAACAATCAGCACTCACTGAACACTACCTACCACAGGTAGAAGAAGGTGTGGAGATCCACGGATCCCACACCGAAGACGCTGTACTGTCCTCTGGGACAGATAAATCGGCAATC
The DNA here is from genome assembly GCA_038048925.1 of Garcialebias charrua. Classification (NCBI taxonomy): domain Eukaryota; kingdom Metazoa; phylum Chordata; class Actinopteri; order Cyprinodontiformes; family Rivulidae; genus Garcialebias; species Garcialebias charrua. The sequence goes on from JBBPBX010088351.1 coordinate 9,009, forward strand.
AGCCAAGCTTTCGATGAAACCTTGGTTCAAGAGCATTTGAGTCTAGAACTAATCAGAAATGACACAGTTTCTACAGACTCAAAGAGCCCCTCTTCAGACAAAGGGGGGAAAGGCTCGCACACCAACAACAGTGACCCGTCGCAGTCTGAACAATCAGACACACCTGCGACTGCGCCGACAGTTGTGACACACCTGAATTACACAGAAAGAGGTAAACGTAAGAAGAAACGTTGGCCGATACCTAAAAGGTTCCTGTGTACTGTCTACTCTCAGCTGCGAAAACAGCTTAAACTAAACATTGGCATCCTAACTTGTGCCCATGGACGGACGTCCTCACCTGTGTTCGTGGTCCCCCATGACCTCAGGGGGGTGATGTTAGGTCATGCCCAAGACAAAGACAAAGATTTCAATAACCCCACAAACGACAAAGATCTCGCAAACTCACAGACTTCATGGGAAATTAAGGTCGTCCAAGCACACGATAGTAAATAAACTAAACAGTTTAAACTATATTAGTTGCTAAAAGAAACCGTTCCAACTAGAACTTAGAAACGCTAAGTCTAAAAACCCACAACAAAAACTAACCTTAACAACCGTTTAAATCTGCAGGATTTAATTGACATCGGTAATAAAGCTAAGACCTGTTTTTCTTGTGTGATACATCTTGGAATCTGACGACAGGAGTGAGTTGAAGCAGTGAAACGTTGTTTTCTAGTTGCTTAATTGCTACTTTTGTTGTTATTGAAGCTTGATATTGTTTTCTGAACACTCCCAGCCAAAAGAGGTTTTTATTAATGATAAGTTGAAGACTTAAATGGATTTAACTATGCCAACATGCAGTTTTCATTTTGTTAAACCTCAGTAATTGAAGTGTCATTGTAGATTAATGCTACTTAAGGTACTATAATCTACACTGATCTCACAATTTCTAATTTGAACCGATTCGATCGATTCTATTCTAGATCATCTATTCATTTTGATGAGTCTCGCCATAGACTTCAAAATTTATAGGGAATATCAAATCCTACGTCGTCGTCTTAAAGGACAACAGACATTTAGACCAAACTATATTTTCTTTTCTATCTTAGTTAATTTAACTTAAATTATGAATGGAGGAATAGTTTGGAAGAAGAGGCCTTCGTTACAGAAGCCCTCCTGAACCTTTTATAGACGTAGATCCCTATATTTAACTTTTGATGAATGATCCACCCCTTAATTGGTAGTTATAGCTGATCTAAACCATGATAGCTTACATACCAGGTGCATATAGGTGAGGCTAATGTAAAATCCCAATCATAGGCCCACCTAAAACCACATAATTGCATGACACATAGAACCAGAGTGGCACGGACTGGAAACCAACCAGCCTTCAACCTTCGATGTGGGGACCTGATACTTCAACGTTGGTCTTCAACCTTCATCCAAGGGTCGCCTCCTCTGCGTCAATCGAGGGATCCCCTCTACATGCTGATTATAAAAACAATTGTTGCTGATGAAATCACCAACTCTAATCGATATGGAATTACTGCTGTGGAATTATCGTTGTGGATTATAAGACTTTGTTTTCCAAAGGATCACAGACTTTGTTTTCCAAGAGTTAACAGACTCAGTTTTCCGAGGGATTAAAAGCTTACCGCAATGGGATTACCTACGAACAGTATGGAATTTCCAAAAACTTTATGGGATTATAATTTTTGATTTTTTTTTTCCACTTGCTGGATTACTTCAAGATCAGAGACAGTTCAAGGTTTCCTTTCGTGTTGGACCCCATCCCCAAGGACTGGCGATGACTTCCAAAAGGGGGGAGATGTAGTGGGCATGACCATGCCCGTTCTGATACTTGAACTGTCCCAGTGACACCTTTTCACTGATACTCTCAGAAAAAGGACATTAACACTATTTTATTACATTATTTTGAATCAAAACACAATAAGTCATAAGAGACTCTCTTATTCCTCTTTTTGTGTTAATGAATAACCTTGTGTTACTTGTATAAGCATTATTGAATTCAATGTTTGTTAAGTCAAAGACTGTTTAATTCAAACTGTTTAATTCAAGTTGGAAATCCAATGTTATTTCAAAATAATGATCACTTCTTCATATGATGAATCAAACGGTGAAAGTGAATTAATATGTCAGACTGAACTCGATCAGTTTTGTTAGAAGTTAGAACACAGTTTTAATCAGTTGTTTTATGAAGCTGGCTCCAGTCTAATCTGTTTCTCTGTCTTCATTCTAAACAACTTCTTCTCTGTTCTAAAAACTGATCTTCTCCTATCCGAGTGACCTTCATCCACTGGTTTGTTTGGACCAATCAGAGAAGAACAACAAGTCACTGATCACAGATCCTTCCTTAAAGTTCTAAGCTTTTGCTGGAACTGAGGAGTTTGCTGAGGACCTCAATGCCATGAGGTTCCCCAAGGAACTGATGATCGTCTGGTCAACACGCTAATGACCACGTCATTCAGTTAAAGACTTATAACTTGCCAAGTTATAAGTCATCTTCAACAGCTGAAAAAGCTCTTTTATTGACATTCCTTTAAGGAACGTCTTATCTTGAAAACAACACCAGGAGCTGCCGTTACTTTCGGTTCGAGTCAAGGCGCACGTCTGGAGACGCTGAGAATGGTAAACGAACTGACCAAACTGGACCGAGGGAGACTGACCATCTTCACGAGGTAAAAAGTCGTCAAATGCTTTGCCAAGGGTACCAACGTGTAGCTTTAATCGGCCGGAGAACTGCCATGTTTCTGGTTAAAACACATCAAGATAACTCCCTGACTCTTAACTTTTCTTCCTCCATTTTTCTCCTCCTAAACCTTTATCTTCCTAAGCCAGAAACTAAGTTAATGTACCAGCAGAAATGAGTAAAATATCATCCTTCACTTGTTCTGTTGTTCCTATATTTCATCTGTGCTGAAGTTAATTATAGGAAAAATAATCAACCAATCATGTACAAATGTGTGATGTAATTTATAATTATGTTAAATAAATGGTGCAGTCCTGCTGTACCAACATAAGTTTAACGTTTCCTGTGAATTACATCTGGTCAAGGTATAGAATTATTGGTATTAAACTGAAAAAGAGAGAACTCGTTTAATTAATGATGTATTTTTGTGTCAGTTTAAACCCTGCCAATTTATACATCTAAAATATAGTTACCTATATAAGTAAACTGACCCCTTCCTATATTACTACATTAGGCTTAGTGTATTACTAGTTGATGTTTTTCTTAGTTAGTTCTAGATGTTATTACTGTTTTTCTCTTTCATTTGTTGTTGGATGTAACTGGGACCTCGTGTACATAATCTCGTTTTCATCACATGTACCACATGCGGTGCAAATGACAATAAAGACTCTCTGACTCTGACTCTATCCTCGTTGAGCCACGGGGACTCATTTACAAGAGGGAACTGTCTCACTCACACCCAGGGTCAATTTAGAGTTACCAATCAGCCTAACATGCATGTTTTTGGACTGTGGGAGGACGCTTATGCTGTCCGTGTAAGTTAATTCAAAACAACAAAAGGTTCTGTGGCGTGCCAGCCCTGCAAACCCATGGGACACCACCTCTGGGTTTTTAGGCAGGTGGATGACATGGTTGTGAATGGACACCACCTCTTCTGTAAGATGGGCAGCAGAACAAGTCATCCCAAACACTCCTGACTGAGACCACCTGTAGGATGCTCCACCTGCCAGCCAGAAAACAAACACAAGGGTGTCAGTTGTCGCCCCCAACCATGTTGTGGATCCAGGTCCAGGAGATGAAGCAACACCCAGAGACTCCCTGCATCATCAGAAATCCGGTCTAGGATCTTCTTGGTTAAAGTAACGGTCCAGGACTGTCCGGTTAATCCTCCAGTACAAGGGTCTGGTCTGGTTCAGGAAATGTAGAGAACAACAAAAACATTATTAGTTTAAGATTTAATTTTTTATAAGATATTTTAATATCTTAAAGCCTTATCATAATAATGAGGCTTAAGGTAAATATACTGATGCTCAATGAAAACACGAGTGCTATTTTATTAATAAAATAAATGAAAAGACCCTGTTTTTAACATTTTTACAACCCCTTTATGTACTAATGGATTTTATACAATAAAATATTGGAAAATGTTATGCTGTATTCTAAATTTCAAAATTTTCACACAAGTTATTTAAATTTTTAAATAAGTTATAAATATTATACTAGTATATTGTTTTATTAAATTATTAGTAAATAAGATAGATTTTGATTTATTTATTGTGCACAAGTTAACAAAGTTAATACTGACACTGAAATTATCCATGAAACTACCGTTTATAGCAAAAAAAATAAAAAGTAAGTTGTCTGTCAGCAGAAGATATAAAACATGCCGCCAGCAGCGATAAAAGTTCTATATTTCCTCTAGAATTAAAAAAAAGCAGTAAAAACAACAGCATTTCAAGCTCCTTTCTTCCTTCGGCTGAGCGCTGTCATGGTTGCTAGGCAACTTGATGTATGCCAACGTAACCGTGAAGGCTAGACTGTCCCAAAAATAATAATTCACAGACGTGGACTTCCGGTCTATGTGGTAAATGGTAAATGGAGCTTATTTATATAGCGCTTTCCAGCCCCCTGTGAGGAGCCCCAAAGTTCTTTACAATACCAGCCATCCACCCATTCATTCAGACATTCATACACCGGTAGTGGTAGCCTGCCTTGCAAGGCGCCATCCAGACCTACCGGGAGCAGGGTTAAGTGTCTTGCCCAGGGACACAACGACACATTGTTCGAGATTCGAACCTCCAACCTTCCGATCAGGGGTCGACTGCCATTACCACTACACCACGGCCGCTCCGTGGTCTTTGAAGGACCCGGCTTACGTGGACCGGGTAGGCCGGGTCCTTGGTAGTATGCAACCGTTGGATTGAGACACACCTTATAATGGCCTTTGGCATGAGCAATGCTCCTGCAACATTTCAGCATCTAGTTAACACTATCTTCTCTGGGTTATCCAACTGTAATTGTGTATACCTTGACCTGGGAGGAACACATGACGGTTTTAAACCAAGTGTTCACACGACTTGTGGAAGCTTCTCTAACTTTGAATCTTGCTAAGTATGAGTTTGGAAAAGCTACTGTCAGATTAACTTCCCTACCTTGTCCAGTAGACAGGTTGGCCAAGGACAAGTATGTCCTGTGGAGGCAAAAGTTTCTGCCATTGCTGGTCCCTGTGCCTCATACTTTGAGACACTTCCTAGGCATGGTTAGTTATTATAGAAACTTCTGCCACAATTTTTCAACTGTTGTGCATCCTCTGACATTTCTCTTGAGTCCAAAGGTTAACTTTACCTGGTCCCAAGCGTGTCAGCACGCATTTGAAAATGTGAAATCTCTCTTGTGTCATGTACCTGTACTCTCGGCCCCAAACATGACATGACCATTTAAACTTGATGTGGATGTCAGTGCAGTGGGAGCTGGAGCTGTTCTATTACAAAAAAGTAAAAATAGAGCTGATCATCACGTTTGTTATTTTTCATGTA
>JBBPBX010088352.1:0-14513 GCA_038048925.1 Garcialebias charrua
AAATCATGTCTAATTCATGATCACATTTTGGAGAAGAATTTGGACCTCATGTGCCTCACAGAAACTTGGCATAGACCGGATGTGTACAGTTCTTTAAATGAAGCTTGTCCATCTGGATACAGCTATCTGCAGAGAGCCCGCAGCACTGGCCGCGGTGGTGGTCTGGCTGTAATCTACCGCAGTAGTTTAGGGCTGTCGCATCTGGTTTCTCAGGATTTTTCTTCTTTTGAATGTCTGGCTTTCAGCTTCAAAGCCCCACTCCTGATGAATGTTATATTAATTTATAGACCTCCCAAACCGCATGTTTCATTTAACTCAGAGATACATGACCTCTTCACTTATTTCTGCACCTCCCCTGTGAAGACTATTTTTCTTGGCGACTTGAATATCCACGTGGACAATTCCTCTTCACCTCTGGCAACGGATTTTAAGTCTCTTTTGGACTCTCTTAATCTCACTCAACATGTTGACGCCCCTACGCACAGCAGGGGGCATACTCTGGATTTGGTGATTACTGACACTGTACTCATCAATAATTTATCTGTATATGACCTGGGTGTCTCAGACCACAGGGTCATCTCCCTGGAAGTGCCTTCATCTTCGCCTGCTTCAAACCCAAAACGACCCATCCAGTTCCGTGACCTTAAAAACATTTCCCTTGATGTTCTGTCTGCTGATCTTCACACCATGACCGCTGTCAATCATTCATCTGCAGATGACTCTGTGGATTACTACAACCAATCTCTTCGGGAGCTCCTGGACCTACATGCTCCCTTGAAAACAAGACTGGTGTCTTTCTCCCGTTCAGCCCCTTGGTACACTGATGAGCTGCGCAAGATGAAGGCAACTGGCCGTGCTATCGAGAGACGTCTAAAATCATCTGGTCTCTCGGTACATAAGCAGGCGTACAAAGAACATCAGAAAGCGTACGCCTATTCTCTTAAAGAAGCACGCTCCAAATATTATTCTAACATCATCAACACCTGCCCTGGAAACTCTAAACAGCTCTTCTCCACAATAACTCGTCTGCTTAATCCCATTAAACAAACTCTTGAGGACTCTGCTCAAAAATGCGAGCTGTTTCTTTCATCTTTTAAAACCAAAATTGACACTATCAGATCTCAGCTCCACAACCTCCCTGTTCTCAGTGTGCCATCTACCCGTCTGCATTCTGGGACCCTTAACAGCTTTGACGAAGTTGTTCAGAGTGAGGTGGAGGCCATCATCAAGAAAATGAAGCCTTCATCCTGCGCCCTGGATCCTTTCCCCTCGTCTCTCATAAAATCCAATCATTCTGCAATAGGCCCACTTATCACACAAATAATAAATCAGTCTCTTCAATCTGGTCATGTTCCACTGCCTCTAAAAACTGCCATCATTAGGCCTCTTCTGAAAAAATCTAATTTGGATCCCGACATTTTTTCTAATTACCGCCCAATTTCACACCTCCCTTTTCTGTCTAAAGTGCTGGAAAAAGCAGTTGCTGCTCAGCTGCAGGATCACTTACAACAACACTCTCTGTATGAGAAGTTCCAGTCTGGATTCAGGGCAGCTCACAGTACTGAGACTGCACTGCTGAGAGTTACTAATGATGTCCTCTTGGCTGCTGACACTGGCTCTCCCTCCATCCTTGTCCTCCTTGACCTCACTGCAGCCTTCGACACTGTGGACCATAGTATCCTCCTCCACCGTCTTCATGTGGAGGTCGGTCTCTGTGACACCGTCCTGGACTGGTTTAAATCTTTCCTCTCCAATAGGCTGGAATGTGTTAGTCTTGGCAACGCCACGTCCCAGACAGTCTCTGTCTCCTGTGGTGTCCCTCAGGGGTCGGTTCTGGGGCCCCTGTTGTTTTCCCTTTACATGCTGCCTTTAGGTCAAATTATTAATCAGTTCAACATTTCTTTTCACTGTTATGCCGACGATACACAGCTTTACATCAGGACTGGAGCATCCTCATCTTCCACCTTGTCATCTCCATCTTCACTCACTGCCCTCTCTGCCTGCCTGGAGGCAATTAGGGCATGGATGAATCAGAACTTTCTTCAATTAAACTGCTCCAAGACCGAGGCCATACTGATTGGCACCCCTCACCAGGTACAGACATCTACTATAACAACACTTTCCTTTTCTGGACAAGACATCCCCCTCTCCACCTCTGTTACAAATCTTGGAATAAAAATGGACTCCAATCTTACATTTGAAAATCACATTAAGCTTCTGTTTAAAACTTGCTTCTTCCATCTTCGAAACATCTCTAGACTTCGCCCATCCCTAACTTTTTCCGATGCTGAGAAGCTCGTCCATGCTTTTGTCTCCTCCAGGCTCGACTACTGCAACTCCCTGTTTATTGGAATCCCTGGCAAAAACCTTCAGAAACTTCAATATATTCAAAACAGTGCTGCAAGGATCTTGTTGCGAGTTCGTAAATTTGAACATATTACGCCCATTCTTCATAACCTTCATTGGCTTCCTGTCGCCTACAGAATTCAGTACAAAACTGCTCTCATTACACATCAATGCTTACATGGAACTTCACCAGATTATCTGAAGGATATTCTTATTCCACACTCATCCACCCGGTCGCTGCGGTCACAGAACAGTAATCTCCTTCACATTCCGAGAACCAAATTAAGGACCATGGGAGACCGGGCTTTCAGTGTGGCTGCCCCCCGCCTGTGGAACTCTCTTCCTGACTGTCTGAGGGTCCCACAGTCTGTGGTTGACTTTAAGAGCGGCTTGAAGACCTTTCTTTTCAACCGAGCATACTCTACCTCCTCATGATTCTACTTTTGTTCTTAGTTGATACTGTTATTGATTTTACTTGTTTTATTACTTGTTTTATTGACATTTAATTTCTGTTGCACCGTGTAGCACTTTGAGATTTTCATTAATGAAAAGTGCGTTATAAATTGAATTCATTATTATTATTATTATTAAAATTTGGACCAAAGTTTTTATTTTATTTTTTATTTTATTTTACTACAGATACAGTTACAATTATAAGAATGTGAACAAAAAGAACAAGGAAATTTGGACCAAAGTAGAAACTTTGGTCCAACTTTGGACCTACTTTGGTCCAAATTTTTCCTGCAGGTGGCGGTAAAACAACGGCTGCTAATAAAACCCACGAAGAAGAAATCCGCTCTGACTGGAATCTGGAGTAAACAAGGCAAAGAAACAGAAAAGAGAAAATGTTGCGTTTGATTCCGGTTCTGTTGTGTCTCTGGTCTGTTTTGTATTGGTTAACTGGACCCGAGTTCGGACTCGGTTGGACTTCGTGTCCTCTGGACCCATTTTGTCTCCGAGTTTCAGCGGAGCGAAATAATGGAAGCTAACAAGGTGAGCTTCCCCCTCTTTTTGGTAAAAGTTCTTCTTCTTGGGCTGCCTGCGCAGCTGTTTCTCCATGTTGTGACACCCATAGATATCTGGTGACACCGGCTTCATGCCGGCTGCGTCTCTGTTGAACTCGAGTTTAACAACGTAAAGCATGTGTCGCGCGTGCGTCAAACATAAAGCAGCGCCGTCATCTCGCAAAACCACAATATGAAGCTTCTTTGCGACCGTTATTTTTTTATTCTTATTTATCACGATAGAGACGATAGAAGGAAAGTAGCACGATAGACACGTTTCTATCGTCCCCACGATATATATCGTCATATCGCACAGCCCTAAAACAAACAATTGTTTTTAAGTGTTAATCTTCTTAAAAGCCTTGCTGTGCACTCCTGTGGCAGACATTTGCAGCAGAGCTCAACATGGTCCACATTTTGACATAGGTGCGACCTATATTCAGGTGCGACCTATACATGGATTTTTTCCAATTCTTTGGGAATAATTGGACAATGCGACCTATATTCAGGTGCGACCTATATTCCGGAAAATACGGTACTAGGCTCACCACACACTATCCGTGACTTTTTGCCTCGTTGTAAGCTACAGTAAGAGACGGACCTGATGTGAACCAATCAGAGCACAGTTACCTCACCTTGGTCAATAGCCGGTAAACGCTCCTTTCATATCTGTCCCTGCTCACAGCTGAACAGAAACTTAGTATTTTGCAACATCAGACAAGCGTCTCACGAGTGACAAGTCGTTTGTTTGTCCTCCAACATGTCAGACAGGAAGTTTGCTGAACGTGTCGTACGTCAGTTAACCCATCATCAGCTCTAGCTTCCACAGAGGTTCTGAAAATATTCTTCACTGAATCTCGGAGTTGTCTCCATACGGAGCAAATGTGTTCTCAAACCGTCACATGGTTTTGTTTCTCAGCTTAACGCCACAGTTTGATTTTTGTTCCCCGTCCGGAGCAAAGAGGGAGATTTAGAAGTATCGTCCTTCTGTCCGTGCACGATGTGAGTAGGGGGTGCACCGATTGCAGCTTTCTGGCCGATCACGATTTCTAAAAAGTCTGACCTGCCGACTCTGATTTTGGCCGCTACTGATTTTGTTTTATAAGCGACACTGTCGGGTGTTATAAGGTCCCAATGCACCTTTAATTTTTCAATATCATTTAGTTGAAAAACATACCCTTGAACAATATCCTAGAACAATACAAACTTGTTGTAACTGGAAATGAAGTTCAGACAATTGTTGTTAAAACTAAAAAAAGTCTGTAAAATTGGTTTCTCATGTTAGTATCAGCCGATTTCCCAAAATTAAGGAAATGGGGAATAAATCGGCCGGCTGATTTATTGGCGCACCCCTTGTTGTGAGCATGATAACTTGAAAAATAACGGATGTACCAACTTCTATTTTGGTGTGAGGCTGCAACTAGATGTAAGAAATGTCACTATCGAAACAATTGCCATGTCAAAATCCAAGATGACCAACACTCTGTGTGTGTGTGTGTGTGTGTGTGTGCATGTTTGTGTGTAAGTAAACTAGCCTTCTCGATCATTTGAGGAAATTTTGCTCTCTAGTTATTATTGTTTAAAAGTATAGCTTGCTCAGATGATTGGGGTGGATTAATCTATGGGGGCCAAGGCCACTATCGGCCACCCCCTGGTTCCTCCACTGCTCCTGGTGGTGATAAAATGCTCCCTCCTCTCTCCAGGATCCGTCATTCTCTGCGGACTCGGATAAGAAAAAAAAAAGAACCCTTCCCTGTAGGGGTGTAACGAGATCTCGTTGTACGAAATCTCGTGATATTAAACTCCCGCGATATCTCTCGTTGAGAGGTAACGTTGTCTCGCTAATGCTAGCAGAGCCCCTAGCAAGTCAGCGTCACGGACAGCATGGCTTCGCCGGATGAAGTTGCTATAGAAGACGCCCCAACTACTTTTAAATCATTTGTTTGGCAGCATTTTGGATTTCCAATAGAAACGATAAATGGCGAAAGAGCAACAAACAAGACACGGACAATATGTAAGCACTGCAAGAAATTTTTACCGTACACCGCTGCTAACACTAGCACGATGCAAAAATCTCGTCTTGTTCTCGCAAACTCTGTAATTTGTCTCGTCTCGTCTTGTCTCGAGAGTTTTATGTATCGTTACACCCTACTTCCCTGTGTTCTCCTCCTCCACAGTGTAACTCCTGCCCACCTGAATATGTTGCACCAAAAACATTTAGGTTTCCTTCATTCTCTGTTCAGTTTCAGTCCAGACAAAAAAAAAACATCTTCTAAAACTACAAAACATTCACTCTTGCAAAAACCTCAGAGACGAGGGACATTGGCATATCGCTTGTTTAACTTGTAAACAGTAGATAATATTTCCACCAGTGGAGCACAGTGGAACCATCAAGGATCTAAACTGAACCCAGAAATTCAAATTAAAGTCGTCAGCTGTCAGTCTGGTCACAACGGTTAACAATCTAAAGAATTCTTCTTCTGCTTCCTTTAATTTTAAATCTGTTTTTTTGCCTTTCTCCATATGCTTTGGAATTATTTCTTTTGTGTTTTAAATTTGAAATGAATACGGTAAATTAAATTCAATTAAATAAAAAAAATTGGGTTGGGGTTTCATATGCTGGGGGGTGGGTGTCTGGGGGCGTGACTGGTGGCCAATGGGAGGGGGCGGGCAAACCCAGCCTGGGTGTCTAATGTGTTATGTGTTCTGAAAGTTGTTAATATGAAGGGTGGGTGTAGTATTTCTTCTGGGGTGGGGATTAAGTGGATGTCCTTGATGATGGTCTTGGACTATGCTTGGCCGGTGTGCGGGCCCTGGTTGGGGCCTGTTCTTGGTGCTTCCTGGCTCTGTCGGCGGTTGGGCGGGCGCTCTTGGCCGTGTCGTCCATGTGGGATTTTGTGTCTTCTTGGACGGCGGGCTGACTGCGGTTCGCAGGGGTCGTGGCGGCCCTGGTGGGTGTGGGCTGTTGGTTCTGCTGTTGGCGGCCCTCGGGGCCGTGTCCTCTCTGGTCTTGGCTCAATGGCCTGGCGGTCGGAGAGGTGTTTCTTTTTCCTCGCTCCTTGGGTGGACCTTGGCGAGCTGGGGGGGTACGCAGGGTCAGCGGGGGAGCTGACTCGCTGTGGGAGCACTGTTCCTGCAGATATTTTTCTCCCCATCCCTCAACACGCACCTCCGCCCTCTTCATCTTAAATTAATACATGTAGGGAATTTGAGTCTCGGGTGTGCTGCAATGGTTTTACATCTCTGTTGTTCAGAGCACCTGGGACTCAATTTTATATACACTTTAGACATTCATTCATAAACATCTTCATAAAAGTCACATATAGGGAATGGAGTGAGCACTATGGCTATGGGTGGCGGGATGACATCAATCTCGCCCCCATGCCTATGCTCACTCAACATTATGCATTTAGACAATAGGGCCTGGGTTAGAGTTGGAGTGGAGGGGAAACTGGTACAATGCTAGCCTTTGCTCCTTCTCTTTCCCTTTTAAGTACACTTTACAACAACACTCACCAACAGTACATTTGGGGACGGGGGTGTGTGTGTCGGGGTCTTGATTTGTTAATTTCAATTTTATTTATTTATGTATTTATTTATATATTATTTATTTATTTTTCTCTTACCCCCCTGGTTGCCTGGCGGACATTCTGGGGGTGGGCCGTCAGGGGTTGTGCTGGGGTGTGGGGGGGTTCGGGGCCTGCGGGTTCGCCGTGGGCGGGACTGGCAGTGCGCTCCCCCTGGGGCTGCTTGGACTCGGGTGTCCTGTCCTGTCCTGTCGGCGGGGCGCGGGGTGGGCCGGATCTTGGATGTCTGCTACTCTCCACCCCAGAATGAATGGGCCTACCTCCTGGGTTTGGATGTGGGCTGCCCCATGTAGGGAGCAGGTACATGTCTTGGACCTAGGGGGTATAGAGTGTGCATCGGGATTATGAATGGAGCGTGTCGTTATTGTTTGTCTTTCTATGACTGAGGGTGAGGATGAGGGTGGGTCTGAATGAGTGTGTCTGTGTATGAATGTTTAAGTGTCAGGCTGGGACTTGGACTGCCCCCTCTCTGATACTTCTGAGGCTACCTAGTGTCGCGCTCCTGCCACGTGGCCCCCTGGTGGGTGTTCCTCTGCCTGCGGGCGTGCTTGGGACCCTCACTATCTGGGGCTGGGCGCTTGGGCGTTGGTCGGCTCGGCCTGGTGGCTGCCTGGTGGGGCTCGGGTCCTCTGGTCCTGTCGGGTCTGGGCCTGAGGGATGGGCGTCCCCGGTGCCCGAGCATCGGTGACCGGCCCTGGGGCTACGTCGGTGCAGCGGGCTCCGGCGGGGGCCTGTGTATTTGTCGCTGTTGACCCCGGGGGGTCATTGTGTGTGGTCCCTGGTGGGGTTCGTCCGGTTCTTCCCCTTGGTCGGATCTGGGGAGTGGACGAGTGGCTCGTCCTGTTCGGGTGGTCCTGGGGACTCTGGGCTCGGGGTCCTTCCTGGGGTCTTGGGCTTTGATCGCCCCTTCGTCTGTCTCGGGCTTTGGGGGGACGGATCTCTGATGCTTCACAGTCGCTACTAAATGTTCTATTGGAGGAACCTTATTCACTTATGCATGCTCACAACCACACACAAATGGATGCAGGGATGTATATGTAGATATATGCAGATATGTAGATGGGTATATGAATGAATATAAATGTATATGTATGTATACTGTATATATATTTGTAGGTATGGGTATGTGTATTTATAGAAATCTACTGCAAGGTCATGAATATTATTAGTCTTTATGCATGTATGTTTCGTTGCTGTGTTCTGTCATGTGCTTTGCAGGATTGTGGACGGAGGTTTGGTGTGTTTGCCTTGTGCTCTTTTTGTGGATAATTGTTGTTTTGTTGTCTTACTTTCTCTTTTCTTTCTTTCTCTCTATTTAAAAAAATAAAAATAAAAAACATATTGGAGTGAGAGGATGGCTATAAGGTGTGAAGGGAGGCCATCTATAAATGGAAAAAAAAAAACATTCAGCTCTGCACAGGAAGTTGTAACACAAGTTTTTTTTCACACGGTGACAGCTGCAGGGTTTTTATTTTTATTTTATTTTATTTTATTTATTCATTTCAAATTTAAAACACAAAAGAAATAACTCCAAAGCATATGGAGAAAGGCAAAAAAAACAGATGTAAAATTAAAGGAAGCAGAAGAAGAATAAAAATTCTTATATCTGCCCCTTAAAACAAAAATCTATTCAACAATCAATTCAAACAATGACTATCCATGAACAAAATTAATAATAACTCATAACAATTGCCGATTTATAGTACATTTGCAATTTTACATTTATATATATATATTTTATATAGGGTTTTAGTTCTTGAGTTTCGTTTGAGTTTTCAGAACCCCACTCTGACAGTATTTGGGTTAATAATCCTGTAAGTGATGGGAGCTCTTTAACCCTCCTGGTCCTGGTGTGTGGGCTGGACGTGTACCGTAATTTGATTACTGGAACAACAAAAACCTTTTGTCCCCCGACCTCACAGAGCCAGGAAGTGAACAAAATGGTTTCTTCTTCAGAGCTGACTGACCATTATTGGATTTTGTACCTGGATTATTGAGCATGAACTTTGATGTTTCTTCTTCAGTCTTCTGCTTTTTCCTGTTTTAGCCTGACTCCAATCAACGTCTTTCAGCTTTTTCCTCTTCAGGGGTCGCCACATCGAGTCATCCTCCTCCATCTCACTCAGTCCTCTGTCCTCACTTCAACAACCTCCATGTCCTCTCTAACTGCATCCATACATCTCCTCTTTGTCTTCCAGTCAACATGATGAATAATTTATTTACAAAGTCAATAAACAGTCAAAAATGTAACCTGTCTTTTATAGTTGGATTTAATGACTTTCAGTGGAATCAGAGGAGGAACTCGTTATTTTGGGTTCTCATCTGGATTCTCAGCTCTAATGCAAACTGTTTGACGTTAAACGAAGTTAAAACGATAATCTTTTTGTTTATTGCAGATGGAGCAGATCAAACGAGCCAACAAGCTTTTTAGCAACGACTGCATCTTCCTGAAGAACAGCCTGAACATCCCCGTGGTGTCGCAAAAACGCTTCGTTTTTAACGGACTGTCTCTGGAGTCTCCCGACGGGGACGGGGACGCAGCGTGCCAGGAGTCCACCGATACGCCCCATATCATGACGAATGACATGGAGGGACCCTCGCAGCCCTCTTTCACTCACCCCGAGGACTCCAACCCCACTCAGCCTGAGGAGCTTTCAGCCAAAGACTTCCTTCACAGACTGGACTTGCAGATTAAACAGTCGAAACAAGCTGCGCGCCGGCTGAAAGAAGAGGAAGTAAGGTGAGGTAGTCAAGTCAAGTCAATTTTATTTCTATAGCACAGTTAAAACAGATAAACTGTTATCAAGGTGCTTCACACACACAACATAAAAGAGGTTTAAAAATTTACAGAAACCGTAACACACATCACTAGTAACAATCATGATATTAATAGCAGTAAAAGTAAATAAAAATGTATAAGAACAATATTAAAATGAAAAACACAGTAAAAAAGCACAGTAAAAAAAAAAAATATATATATATACAGTACACTAGGTCAGCTCACACAGTATGAAACACCAGAGAGAACAGATGAGTTTTTAGCAGGGATTTGAACATGTGAAGGGAGGAGGCCTGTCTAATGTTGAGGGGCAGGTTGTTCCAGAGTTTGGGGCCGGTGACTGAAAATGCTCGGTCTCCACGGAGCTTCAGTCGAGTTTTTGGGACCGCCAAGAGCATCTGATCAGATGATCTCAGGGCCCGCGGTGGAACATATGGTTCCAGCAGCTCGGAGAGGTAGAGGGGAGCGAGGCCATTTAGACATTTGTAGGTCAACAACAGGATTTTAAAGTCGACTCTAGTTCGCACGGGGAGCCAGTGCAGGGAGGAGAGAACAGGTGTAATGTGCTCAAACCTACGTGTACCGGTTAAAAGCCGGGCTGCTGCATTTTGCACGAGCTGAAGGCGTGAGAAGGAGGCCTGACTGATCCCAGCATACAGTGCATTACAATAATCCAGGCGGGTTGTGATGAATGCATGGATTAGTGTCTCAAGATCAGGTCTGGACAGCACCGGCTTGAGCTTAGCTACCTGCCTCAGTTGGAAGAAGCTCTTCTGGAGAACGGAGCTGATTTGTTTGTCGAACTTAAGGTCCGAGTCGAAAACCATCCCAAGATTTCTTACAGAGTGCTTGAGATAGGGCTGGAGGGAGTCCAAGTTTATGTGATCAGAGGCGGCAGCTGAGCTAGGGCTGAAGATGATGACTTCAGTCTTCTGGTCATTAAAACTTAGGAAGTTTGAAGCCATCCAAGTCTTAATGTCGTCCAGACATTCTAGGAGAGGGTGGAGGGAGCCTGCATTAGCTGGTTTCAGTGGCAGGTAGATCTGGCAATCATCCGCGTAACAGTGGAATGAAATTCCATGTTTTCTTAGGATGGTCCCCAGTGGGAGCATGTAGAGCGTGAACAGAAGTGGACCGAGAATTGAGCCTTGTGGGACCCCGCAGGAAAGAGACATTGAAGGGGATACATTGTTCCCGACCTTAACACAAAAACTTCTGTCAGCGAGGTATGAGCGGAACCAGTCTAATGCAGCACCTGTGATCCCGACCCAGTGTTCGAGCCGTGATAGGAGGATACTGTGGTCGACGGTATCAAAAGCAGCGGTAAGGTCAAGGAGTACAAGTACCACAAACTGACCAGAGTCATTTGATACAAGAATATCATTGAAAACCTTGACCAGAGCTGTTTCCGTGCTGTGAAGCTGTTTGAAACCGGACTGAAAAACCTCAAAGACTTTATCAGTTAAGAACTGATTTAACTGAATAGAAATGAGTTTTTCGAGGATTTTGGACAGAAAGGGGAGTCTCGATATTGGTCTGTAATTTGCGCAGGCGGACGGAACTGTAGCGCCGTGCCGACCTTCAGACACGTTCTTATGACTGTAAGAGATTAGCTGCATGGATCTCGTCTGTTTGTCCAAATCACACCGATGTTTTTTGAGTCCAGTCACACTGTTTACTTTTACTGTCAGCAGGAAACGAGTTCCTCTGGATCTGATAAAGGCCATCAATGATGCTAAACGCTTTTTAACCACATGCAATAATCAGGAACTAAATGTAGAGTTTATTAAGGGACATTTAAGATTCTACATCCATTTTCAGACAAAATACTGTAACTGATTTAGTTAACCTGCAGTGCCTCTTTAAGAGTCAACAGAGTCAGTTCTGTTTGTCCCAGCAGAGTTACCGTAGCTTTCTGTGGTAAAACCGTCAGAATCAGCTTTATTGTCATTGCGCTGAAGCACAACAAAATTACATTTCAGTACAGCTCGTCCGAGAAGAAAACACAAACAAATGGACATGGGGAGACGGAGGTGTCTGAGGCCGCGGCCTTCGGGAGGCGCTGCCCTTTTCATTTAGATAAGTAAAAGAGAAACACAAGGGGAGGTATAAAAAAAAAAAATCATATCTCGCACTGTGTCCTACACAGTGTGAGAGTTGCAAAAAAAGACCTCAGCACAGAAACGGCAACATATGACATACACAAACCATTTGAATATTATTAAATCTGACAGGAACGGGTAATGTTAACCGAACACGACTCTTCATCAAAGATTTTAAGATGTTTCAGTTGTGAATACATTTTCTGCGTTAAACACAATGCTAACCCTCTTAGCTCTTCTATGGCCTTTTCATGGTTAAGCTAGCATCTATGCTAATTATTGCCAGTGAATAATAGATTTTCGTGCACTCTTCATGAGGCATGAAAAAAATACATATCCATACAGTATATGTTTCTGTAAAAGAAGCCATGATCATTTTAGCTTCAAGAAAATCCAAATGCATGGATCATTTTGTAATCTGGATCACAATTTAACCCTGAGGCGCCTAGAGGATCTTAATCCTACTCTGATATGTCTCCAAACTCGGTGAGGCTCTCAGTCCCGACGCTTCAGTTTAGAACATGTTCAAAACATTTAGCAGGTTTCAAACAGAACTGAGTGGAGCTGCAACAAAAATCTGCAGGGTTTCTCTCAGTTTTACGTCACGGACAGTCTGAGGTTGTTGTGCCAATTTGCTGGTGTCGATATCAGAGTTCTGCTGATCTTTGCCGACAGATTTACAGCTTCATCAGGATAATCCCTGCCTTGCTTCGCTTGTAGAAAATGGAGCTCAGACTCAGGTTTCTGGGGAGTGGTGGCGGAAAGGTTAAGAAGGTGAGCTTGTGATCGGAAGGTCGCCGGTTCAAGCCCCGGTACCGACAACATCAAAGATGTGGGTGGGATAAGTGAAGCGGTCACACTTGTATCCACCCTCATCTGCCCCACTCTGGGCCCTTGAGCAAGGCCCTTAACCCCCACCATCTGCTCCCCCGGGAACCCTAGATATCAGCTCTCTGCTCCACACAGAGGGCTGTGGTTGCTCGGTGGTCTGTGGTTGTGTCAGGAAGGGCATCCGGCGTAAAAACAACTGCCAAATCTTCGTGCGACCAGTTCGCTGTGGCGACCCCTAACGCAGGGAATAAAGCCGAAAGAAAAAAAAAATAAAAAAAAAACAAACAAAAAAAAAAACTCAGGTTTCTGAGCTCAGAAGTGGATCGTCGGAAGCTGCAGTCAGCAGGAACGAGGAGTGGAAACTTTCTCTCAGGGGTCAGGCAGGTGTTTGTTTTAGCGTTCTGTTGCAGGCGTGTTGGGACTGAACGCACTCCTTCCTGCTCAGTCATGGTGGATGGTCCATTTATGGAGGACCGAGTCACTCTGCAGACATGATTTTTTCTCTTTGGGTTCCCTGAAAGGGTTTCAGTTATTTTCAGAACAAATTGTTTCTCCTGCGGGAGCGCTGCTGCTATTTTACTTCCTCTTGGCGCCAGGAAGACCTGGGTTGTCTGTCAGAGCCACACGGGTTCATCTGAGCAGTACCGTATTTTCCGGGTGAAAAGTCGCTCCACCCCATAATTCGCTTTAGCCCAATATGTCCAATAAATTGGAAAAATCCATAAACGTGTCGCGCCTCCGTATACGTCGCATCTATTATGCATCACAGCTGACGTGTCGCGTATGTTAAGCGTCAGCGCCCTGCTGCATATGGCGGCCACAGGAGCGTGCATGGAAAGACTTTAACAAGATTAACATGGTAAAAACAATTATTTGTTTGCTGAAAATTATAGCAAAGATGTGTCTGAGCTTAACCTTTCCTTAATAAATTCACGTAATGGTCAACTCTGCTGGATTTAAATTGTTTCGCTTTGACGTCTTCCAAATGGTCGCGAAAATAAATTATAAATGAATCGAATTTTAGCTCAAACATCTATGGAAGCGTATTGCTGACACCTGGATAAATTTTTTTGGGGGGCTTATGTAGTAATAACGTGATACGTATCACGTTATTACGTGATACGTATCACGTAATTACGTGATATCACGTTATTACGTGATACGTATCGCGTTATTAATTGATACATATCACGTTATTACGTGATATTATCACGTAATAACGTGATATTATCACGTAATTACGTGATACGTATCACGTAATAACGTGATACGTATCACAATATTACTACATAAGCCCCCCCAAAAAAAATTCTCCAGGTGTCAGCAATACGCTTCCGTAAACATCTCCTACATCTAATGGGTTGTAAATATCCATCCAGTGATTACTTTCTGTAAGTTTCATCAAAATCTGTTGTGTGGTTCTTGAGCTGTTTTGCTAACGAACACTAGTTCAGACCTACCTCCAGAGTTCAGGAGGCCGGGCTGCGACGGAGTGAGTCCGAGCAGAGGAGGCTTTTTTCGGACACATGAGCTGGGAACAGTCGGTGGACTGAAGCTTTTATCAATTCATAAATGTCTGGAGTCGAATATTATTGGAGAATTGGAAAATAAATTTCTTTAGGAGATAATCTGGAAGACCTTTTCGGGCATTGTTTTTGTTGTAGCATAGTTAGCATGCTTGATTAAAAATAAAGTGTCTACAATACTCTTTGTGATTATAACATACTCTCTGTAAACTGGCTCTTGTGACAATATGTTCGCTTAAATATGCCTACAGGTAAGTTATATCTTTGCTATTTGGAGGCTCAGTCAAGTTCTGGAAACATGACTAAAGGTTTTAATGTGTTTGTCCAAGATGTTAAAT
>JBBPBX010088354.1:0-14512 GCA_038048925.1 Garcialebias charrua
TTCAGTCTTCTTCTCATTAAAATTTAAGAAAGTTAAAGTTATCCAGTCCTTGATGTCAATCAGGCAGTCAAGAAGATGTTGGATAGAACATGCACAAGTGCGCTTCAGAGGGAAGTATACATTTGAGTCATCGGCATAAAAATGAAAAGGGATGTCGTGTTTACAAAAAAAACACCTAGTGGCAGCAGGTATAAAAAAAAGAGAAGAGGTCCGAGAATGGAGCCCTGTGGTATGTTATGTGAATAACCATACAATGTGCAACTGCCGGCAGTCCAAGCGGCATGCGGCTCGGGTGGTTGCTGAGGCAAAAACTCGGGCGTGGGAGGAGTTCGGAGAGGCCATGGAGAATGACTTCCGTACGGCTTCGAGGCGATTCTGGTCCACCATCCGGCGTCTCAGGGGGGGAAAGAGGTACGAGACCAACACCATTTATGGTGGAGGTGGCGTGCTACTGACCTCAACTCGGGATGTTGTGAGTCGGTGGGCGGAATACTTCGAAGACCTCCTCAATCCTACTGGCACGTCTTCCACTGAGGAAGCAGAGCCTGGGGACTTTGGGTCGGGTTCTCCGATCTCTGGTGCTGAGGTCGCCGAGGTGGTTAAAAAGCTCCGCGGTGGCAAGGCTCCGGGGGTGGATGAGATTCGCCCGGAGTTCCTTAGGGCTCTGGATGTTGTAGGGTTGTGTTGGCTTACGCGACTCTGCAATATCGCGTGGACATCGGGGGCAGTTCCCTTGGATTGGCAGACTGGGGTGGTGGTTCCCCTATTTAAAAAGGGGGACCGTAGGGTGTGTTCCAACTATAGGGGGATCACACTCTTAAGCCTCCCTGGTAAGGTCTATTCAGGGGTTCTGGAGAGGAGGGTCCGTCGGATAGTCGAACCTCGGATTCAGGAGGAGCAGTGTGGTTTTCGTCCTGGTCGTGGAACACTGGACCAGCTCTACACCCTCAGCAGGGTCCTGGAGGGTGCGTGGGAGTTTGCCCAACCAGTTTACATGTGCTTTGTGGACTTGGAGAAGGCATTCGACCGCGTCCCTCGGGGGGTTCTGTGGGGGGTACTCCGGGAGTATGGGGTACCAGGCCCTTTGATAAGGGCTGTTAGGTCCCTGTACGACCGGTGTCAGAGCTTGGTCCGCATTGCCGGCAGTAAGTCAGGCTCGTTTCCGGTGAGAGTTGGACTCCGCCAAGGTTGCCCTTTGTCACCGATTCTGTTCATAACTTTTATGGACAGAATTTCTAGGCGCAGCCAAGGTGTTGAGAGGATCCGTTTTGGTGACCTTAGAATCGCTTCTCTGTTTTTTGCAGATGATGTGGTCCTACTGGCTTCATCAGTTCGTGATTTACAACTTTCACTGGAGCGGTTTGCAGCCGAGTGTGATGCGGCCGGGATGAGGATCAGTTCCTCCAAATCCGAGGCCATGGTCTTGAGCCGGAAAAGGGTAGCATGCCCTCTCCGGGTCGGGGAGGAGGTCCTGCCCCAAGTGGAGGAGTTTAAGTATCTCGGGATCTTGTTCACGAATGAGGGAAAACTGGAGCGTGAGATCGATAGGCGGATAGGTGCAGCGTCCGCAGTGAAGCGGGCGCTGTACCGGTCTGTCGTGGTGAAGAGAGAGCTGAGTCAAAAGGCAAAGCTCTCAATTTACCGATCGATCTACGTTCCCACCCTCATCTATGGTCATGAGCTTTGGGTTATGACCGAAAGAACAAGATCTCGGATACAAGCGGCTGAAATGAGTTTTCTCCGCAGGGTGGCTGGACTCTCCCTTAGAGATAGGGTGAGAAGCTCAGTCATCCGGGAGGGACTCGGAGTAGAGCCGCTGCTTCTCCACATCGAGAGGAGCCAGTTGAGGTGGCTCGGGCATCTGGTTAGGATGCCTCCTGGACGCCTCCCTGGTGAGGTGTTCCGGGCATGTCCCACCGGGAGGAGACCCAGAGGAAGACCCAGGACACGCTGGAGGGACTATGTTTCTCGGCTGGCCTGGGAACGCCTTGGGATTCCCCCGGAGGAGCTGCTCCAAGTGGCTGGGGAGAGGGAAGTCTGGGCCTCCCTACTTAGGCTGCTACCCCCGCGACCCGACCCCGGATAAGCGGAAGAAGATGGATGGATGGATGGATGAGGGAGATTGGAGACTGCAAGGTTGTGGCAGGGGAGAGCGTGGCCAGACAGCATCGGATGGTTGTGTGTAGAATGACTGTTGTTGTGAAGAAGAGAAAAGAGTAAAACCAGCGAGAAGACCAAATGGTGGACGCTGAAGAAGGAAGAATTTTGTAAAAAAAATTCAGAGAGGAGCTGGTAAAGGCTCTGGGTGGTAAGAAAGAGCTTCCAAATGACCGGGCTACTACAACAACAGCAATTAGAGAGACAGGTAGGAAGGTATTTGGTGTGTCATCTGGACAGAGAATGGATGATAAGGAAACCTGGTGGTGGAATAGTGAAGTGCACAACGCTTTTCAAAGAAAGAGGTTAGCCAAGAAGAAATATGACAGTGAGAGGACTGAAGAGAGGAAACAGGAATATAAGGATATGGGACATAGAGCAAAGGGGGAAGTAGCCAAGGTAAAGCAGAGGGCATACAATGAGTTGATCCAAAGATCCAGTCCCCCGACACAAACAGAGTAATATTGTGTATGCTGTTCAGTGTCAGGAGGGCTGTGATCAGTCTTACATCAGGGGAAACTAAACAGCCACTGGCCAAAAGGATGGCCCAGCACAGAAGATCAACATCATCAGGTCAGGACTCTGCAGTCTACACTCATCTCCAGGCCAGCGGTCACTCTTTCAGGGATGAAGATGTTCACATCCTTGATAGAGAGGAACAATGGTTTGAGAGAGGAGTAAAGGAGGCCATCTTTGTGAAAAGAAACCGTCCATCATTAAACAGAGGTGGAGGCCTCCGGGTTCAACTGTCCCCCACTTACAATGCTGTTATTGCTAGTATCACTCAGCCCTCTGTGAATAGCAAACAACCATCAGGGTGTTAACGATCCATCGTCAGGCTGATGGTCCTCCTTGATCATGTGAGCAGCTGGTTTCGGCTGTCATCAGCCAACTGGTTGATCCACTGTGGGAGGGTGCTATTTATAAGACTGAGCTGAACACAGCTTCTCAGACTGAGGAAGTCTTTCGGACGAAAGACGAAACGTTTCTACATTTTTTTTGCTTTGTTTTGTTTTGTTTTTTGAATGTCCAGAGGACCAGACTCAGCTTTTTGGGATTTTTCTACCTGAATTATTGAGCATGTATCAGGGTATTTTTATGGTTTTTAGTTTTATAGTTGATCTGTGGTTTATTTAATTTGGGCTGTGGACAAGCTGGCACTTTTTCAATGGGGGTTTGGGTGCATAACAGAGAAGAAGCAAAAGTGAAGTGTGTAAGACTGCAACTCTGCTTATTGGACTAGACCCTGGGTTGTCAATAATTTGGAGGATAAACAAAATCAGCCAACTTTCTTTGAAGAGCGTCTCCACCCAAAGTGGGATGGAGGCCATTTCCCCGAATCAGACCAGGTTTTCCCGAAAAAGCACTCCAGTTATCCACGTAGCCCACATTGTTTTCCGAAAAACAATGTACTTCAGCAACACAATATGGATACTGTAGCGACCACATGACATCAGCAGTAGTGTTGTATTTACTGTATGTGGTAAGTTATTGTGCATCCCACTTTGATTGGCAACGTATCCTACAAATCAATGACGTGAACACCGCTTGGAACTATTTTCATGATAGTTTCATTTACTTTGTAAACAAACACGCACCTTTCCGGCAGTTCAGGATAAAGGGCCGTGACAGCCCCTGGTTTACTCCTGAACTAGCTGATCTCCTGCACTGGAGAGATCATCTTTGGGCCGCAGCAAGAAAATCACACTCAGACACTGATTGGTTGAAATTTCGGCAGCTAAGGAATAAATGCACAACTGCCATCAAAGCCGCAAAACGTAACTACTTCTTATCTCAGACCTCCAAAAATCTAAACGATCCTAAAAAATTCTGGAAAACCATCAAATCTCTCTCAGGCACCCCCCAATCATCTGACCTCCCATCACAATTTCTTGTTGACTCTGTTCCTGTGTCAAATAAGCACGAGATCCTGAACTGTTTCAATAAACATTTTGTTGCTTCTAGTTCATTATTTGACACAGTTACAAATGGAAAATCAGCCACTTCATCTAATAATCAAACTTCTACAAATCAAATCCCTCCTACAAGTCAACCATCAGTTAATCACACCTTCTCTTTTTCTCCGTTCTCAGTCAGTGAGGTAAATAAACTGTTAAATGATCTTGATCCTAAAAAATCTGCAGGTCCAGATGAACTTCCACCTTATTTCTTAAGGCTGGCTGCTCATATCATCACAGTCCCTGTGACCCACATCTTTAATCTGTCCATAAGCCAAAACACCATTCCGGATGCTTGGAAAACAGCCTTTGTTCTTCCTTTGCTGAAGGGAGGTGACCCCACCTCACTGAACAATTATCGACCGATCTCTAAACTCTGCATCTTAGCCAAGGTTCTAGAAAAACTGATAAACTCTCAGATCAAAAATTATCTGGACTCATTTAACATCTTACCTCTTCATCAATCTGGTTTCAGGAAAAAACACAGCACAACAACTGCTTCTCTGAAGGTTCTGAATGATGTTGTTGAAGCATTGGATGCTAAGGACTATTGTGCTGCACTTTTCTTAGACCTGTCTAAAGCTTTTGACACTGTGGATCATAACATCCTGTGTCATAAGCTCTCAGAAATCGGTTTCTCTGATCACACCATCGGTTGGTTTTCTAACTATCTTTCCAATCGGAGGCAATGTGTTCAACATAACGGTACTTCTTCCAGCTATTTAACAGTTAAAAATGGTGTACCACAAGGCTCAGTTTTAGGACCAACCCTCTTTACAATCTACATAGCTAATGTAGGTCACTGCATCCCTGATGCATCCTTACATTTCTATGCTGATGATACAGTTGTTTACTGCCGAGCTAAAACAGTAGCTAAGGCTTTCCAGTTACTGCAATCCGCTTTTGACATCATCCAGTCAGATTTGTTCCGTCTCAAACTTGTCCTAAATGCTGATAAAACAAAAGGGATGTTTTTTTCAAGTAGGAAGGCGGTTCCAACAGATCTTCCTCTGATTTTATCCTCAAATGGTGTCCCTATTGAGTTTGTTGATTCCTATAAATATCTGGGTATACTGGTCGATTCACATCTCTCTTTTAAACTCCACGTGGAAAACCTAGTGAAGAAATTGAAAGTTAAACTGGGTTTCTTTTTCAGAAACAGATCATGCCTAACACTGAATGTTAGGAAACGCCTTGTATCTGTGACTTTCCTTCCCTCCATTGATTACGGTGACATTCTCTACATGAATGCTCCTACAAGCACCCTGCGGATGTTGGATGTTGTCTATCATGGTGCACTAAGATTCATAACTGGCTGTGATTATCGTACCCACCACTGCACCCTGTATTCACTGGTTAACTGGACATCATTAACCTCACGCAGACTCTTCCACTGGTACATTTTCATCTTTAAATCACTTCTTGGTCTGCTGCCCTCATACATCTCCTCCTACATGTCTTTGCGTGAGTGCAGCTACAGTGTGCGCTCTCAGGACATGATTACCTGCAGTGTTCCATCAGTGAGGACTGAACTTGGAAAAAGGGCCTTCTCCTACTCCGCTCCTGCTTCATGGAATATCTTACAAAAAGATCTGAAGCTCTCGACCTTGACTTCTCTAAATGGTTTTCAGAATCTGTATGAATCCTGGCAAAAACCAATGCAGATTTGTTCCTGTCTTTGATTTTATATGTCTACCTTATAATGTTTTGCTAGTTTTTTGATACTTTGTTTAAAAAAAAAATGTATTTCTCTCCTTTGTTTTTTTCTCTTTTGTTTTCTATTGTTTATTGTTTAAGCAAATTCTACCATTGCTGTTCATCATTCTTTAGTTTTAGCAGGTCGCTTTCGCAAATGAGCCATGAGGCTCAATAAGATTTACCTGACTAAATAAAGTTTGAATGAATGAATGAAAAATTAAAACGCAACAATTTCTCCACAAGATATTGGCAGTGCAGATTAAACATAATTGATATTAATGGCATGTGCATATTTCATAGCATCATTTGTTTTATGATTGTTGGACATATGTGAGGTATGTGGGACATTTCAGTTGCTACATTCATGAGTTCTGTGACATACAGTGGTGCTTGAAAGTTTGTGAACCCTTTAGAATTTTCTATATTTTGTAACAAATGTGACCTAAAACATTATCAGATTTTCACACGTCCTAAAAGTAGATAAAGAGAACCTGTACAAATGAGACAAAATATTATACTTTGAGGTTGCAGTTTCCACCACACACACTAGAATATCAGATACTAAATATAAAGATGCAATGTTGTGGCACTATTATTTTACAGCCATGTGTCTCAGTGTGCAAAACATCTAAAGGTTTTAGTGGGTAAAACACATAAAACAGCATTCTCTGCAAATCTTCTTGAGCCTACCTGTCCAACCATTCCGACATCTTCCACTTTGACCCTGATTTATTTGTGATTATCAGTTTTAGTTTCCCTTTTCCCACTTTTCTCTTAAAGTGTATCAGTGATAGCTTTTTTTAGGAGGGTGGGAGGGATTAGTTAATGTTTATAAATCCTAAACATCTACTCTTGCATGTAAACAACTCTTATAATTTTCTTTAATCGTTTAATTAATAATCAATTCAGTCAAATTGACGTAGAAAAGTGTCTAAACATGTCAAGAAAAAATGTACCGGTAAACAAAACGGAATTTGCAGGAAACCGGAAGATGAAAAAAGAATAACACCAAAAAAACAAAAAAAAGACAAAAAAAACACTGATTATTAAAAAGCAGACTGTCATGAAGTTTCATTGCGATAAAAAAAGAGCAAATTTTCATAACCTACTGACGTGCTGAAAATACAGTAAGGTTAAGATTCTACATGCTGGAAAATCTATTTTAGGGTTGAATTTCATTTAAGTGGTAATAATATGTTTACTATTCACTTGTGAAAACACAAAACTAAATTTTTGTTTCAAATTAGTTCAAATGTAAGGGGCAGTGCAAGCTTGGAGTAACATATATCATATATATATATATATATATATATATAAAACATATATCATATATTGGGCAGCACGGTGGCACAACTGGTAGAGCTGCTGCCTCTCAGCGAGAAGGTTGCCGGTTCAAATCCCGGTCCGGGGCCTTTCTGGGTGGAGTTTGCATGTTCTCCCCGTGCATGCGTGGGTTTCCTCCGGGTACTCCGGTTTCCTCCCACAGACCAAAAAACATGCTTGTTAGGCTGATTGGTGACTCTAAATTGACCCTAGGTGTGAGTGTGAGAATGGATGGTTGTTTGGTGTGAGTGAGACAGGTCGCTCTTGTAAATGAGTCCCCGTGACTCAACGAGGCTAGCCTGTATAAATAAAGGTTGAATGAATTGAATGAATATCAGCCACAACCTTACATATCAAAAATTAAAACAAAGCTCACATGATTTGTTCGTGGGCAGCACGGTGGCACAACTGGTGGAGCTGCTGCCTCTCAGCGAGCAGGTCCCCGGTGCAAATCCCGGTCCGGGGGCCTTTCTGGGTGGAGTTTGCATGTTCTCTCTGTGCATGCGTGGGTTTTCTCCGGGTGCTCCGGTTTCCTCCCACAGTCCAAAAACATGCATGTTAGGCTGATTGGTAACTTGACCCTGGGTGTGAGTGAGACAGGTCCCTCTTGTAAATGAGTCCCCGTGGCTCAATGAGGCTAGCAAAGCAACAACACTGTATAAATAAAGGTTGAGTTGAATGAATGTTACTGCTTGGAGCATGAGTTCAGAATGACTCATCTACTAACACATGAGGTTTAGCTCAATTACTGTAAATTTGACTGAGTTATAGTCAGTTTTGTGTCTGCTAAGGTTAATTTTGAACATGTAACTAATGTATTTATTCACTGATTAACTTTTGAGAAATTCTTTGAAATCTGTCCCGTGGTTCATGGCAGTTTGCCAACAAACCGTCAAGTAAAGGTGTGCACACATGACAGGTAAAAACGACTGGTGATGGGTGATAAAAAGCAAATGTAAATTGGCAGAAAGGGTTAGTTTGCTTATTACCTATTAAAGCTCAGCATAACTTTTGTCTTTTAATCATTGTGCATTATCAGTACATTCTGTCCAGTCTAGTGAGCCGTCACAGCCTCTACAACGGCACTGGAGAAACTTGGAAAAATAATATAAAACCTGTTTGTCAAAAGTTTTCAGTGTAATGTAGTCAAGCCTGTTCCTCAACGCAGGAGGAGCACCTCTCCCATACTGGAAGTCCCCCGTTCTTATGAAACCTGCCAGCTTTGAAGAAAAAAATATTGCCAACATCCTCATTCAGGCATGCCAGCCGAAATGAGTGGGAATACTTATTAATGACTTACTGGATCCCAGACTAAAACATTCCTAAAATTTTAATTCCTATAATATTGCGTAATTTTTATTTCTTTAATTTCAGCACTTTTGTCCCTCACTGGCCTCCCTGTTGACCAACTTTCCTCATCATGACCAAAAGATCTTTTAGTTTTATATTTTTCCAACACGGTACAAAGCTTTCAAAGTACTGTTTAATTGTTCCCAATTGTCCAAGGTCAGTTTGAAGACAAAGCCTTCTACTTCAGGCTGAAGGCAGACATACTTGTACGATTTTGTGAAAAAGCTTAATTGATTCACTTCAATGACTCTGTTCACTGCTAAAGGCTTGAGTTTCTTTGGGACATCCCATAATGCACGGATGAACGTACTTGTGAGTCCTAACTGTTCCTGTATGTGTGCAACCCTGCAACCCTGTGCAGTCAACTCGACTCCAAAAATGGTTGCCACATCTAAGCAACATTAGCAAACATAAAAATGGCCACTCAGACAATTTGACAGACATTGAACAAAAATTTAACATTGCAGCTGAGTATCAACCACAATAAATATTCCAAGCTCTAAATATTGTGCTGCTTTTTTTCTTCTTTTTTTTGTGTGCAAAACTATCAAAGTTATCACCAACAGTAAGTGGGGACATCGATACACCTTTCAAAATCTCACAATATCACGATAAGATCACATTCACCATCATTTAATGCTTGTTCAAAACAGATGTCATTTCATTCTGATCATAATATGTTTTGAGTTTAAAACTCTGACATGAAAAACAACAGGCAATATGCACCTCTTCCAAGACTGTTAGGTCTTTATTCACTTTGTGTTTTTTCTTCTTTTTGTTTTCATAGCATGGTCTGGTTCAGTCTTTTGTGTTTACTTGTGGTGCCTTTTCTTCAGGTTTTAATAACATCAATATAATCAGATTTTCAGAAGGTGGGTGGCCCAAGCTTTCATGTGCAGGAACTACGCTGTCCTCGATCTATCAGGTGCATTTGTGCTTAGTAAAACATAATGTAAGAAACTGCAAAGACCAAGTAATTCTGCATGATGCTGTATGGGTTAATCTAACAAGGCTGAGTCAGGTTCTCTGGACAGATTCTTCGTTGTTGAAACGTTATGTGTTTAATCCAAAAGACTTCTTCCGCCTGAGGAGCTGCAACAAACTTAAGAGCCCTGCATACTCCATCCAAAGTGCCAAAATCAATTTGCATTGTCATAGCTGCGTGACAAAAATGTTGTCATTTTGTTCGCAAAGCAGCTTTGCCCGTCTCTCCTCGTCACAAGGCCTCAGCCAAACTTTTTCTCACAGGCGTGTGCGCCAAGTATTGTGTGATGGGGTCAGAAGTTTGTGGATGTGTTTGTCAATGTGGAAATGTGCTCAGACCTTCATCTGTATGAGTCTTCAAACACTAAATTAGTCAAATGACAAAATACTCCTGGATGGAGATCGTACAGACATCCTGTGTGGAGGAGTCTGTTTGCTGAAAAGTGTGTCACTTTCTTCATGATAGATTTGTGGCCAAATGGCAGATACAGGGACAGAATGGAGACTGGCAGGAAGAAACCTATGTGGTTACGTATACTGCAGTCAGAGGGGTTTCCCAGGAGCTCTGCATCTCTGTCTTGTGGACCATGAAAGGTGTGTGCAAAAACAAATGTTTTGTAATCACGTGACCCCATGTCGACTCTTCGGCTTCTGATAGAGTATGCTGTCCAGTGTTCATTGACGAACACACCCACAAATATCTGACCAATCACACAATACTTTGCGCATATGCTTGTGACAAAAAGTTCAGCCAAGACCTTGTGTCCAGAAGGGGCAGGCGAAGTTGCTCTCCAAACAAAATTATGCAATTTTCATCACGCAACTATGACAATGAGAGCCGATTTTGGCGCTGCGGATGAAGTATGCTGAACCCTTTACTCTTGTTATTTATGTATTTATTTATTTATTTATTTATTAACCTTTATTTAACCAGGCAAATCCCATTGAGCTCACAGATCTCTTTTGCAAGGGAGGTCTGGGCCTTCTAGAAGTAGCACATTCTCATAGTGGATCAACCGGCTTGCTGGTGACAGCCAAAACTAGTTGGTCACATGCAAAAGGAGGACCATCAGCCTAACAATTGGTTGTTAGTCCCTAATGGTCACTTGATATTCACAGAGGGCTGAGTGATACTAGCAATAACAACATTGTAAGAGGATGACAGTTCACCATGGAAGCCTCCGCCCCATTTGACAAAGAATGGGTTCTCTTTACAAAGATGGCCTCCTTTACTCCTTTCTCAAACCATCATTCCTCTCTATCGAGGATGTGAACATTTTCATCCCTAAAAGAGTGACCTCTGGCCTGCAGATGACTGTAAACCACAGAGTCCTGACCCGATGATGTTGCTCTTCTGTGCTGGGCCATCCTTTTGGCCAGTGGTTGTTTAATTTCCCCAGTTTACAACTGATCTCAGTCCCCCTAGCGCTAACAATATTCACAATATTACTCTGTTTGTGCCAAGAGATGGAATCTTTGGAATTAACTAGTCTTTGCTGTTATGTTTTGGGGTGTGGATGGGTGGGTGGGGGGTTAAAGCCACTGGGATGCCATGTTTTGAAAATAAATGTCAGTTTCTTTGAAACTCCTGCAACTTGACGGTGTCCCTGAAAAGAACTCTAGACTCAAGGCTTTATTTTCTGCCTCCTCCATGATCAAGTTTGCAACAATATAATAAACTGGTGACCCCTTAGCACACCCGTGCTTCTGCTTTTAATGTTGCCCCTATATGTGAAGTAGGTTTACTTCTAGCACAGTTTCAAGAGTTGGCACAATTGCTCTGTGGAAAGAGTGGTCCTGCTGCTGAGTGGTGTCTGATTTTAATCTTAGACAGACCTCCTCCACTGCAGAAACAGTAATGGGGAAACAAAGCAGCCACGGGCCAAAAGGATGGCCCAGCACCAAAGAGCAGCATCATCAGGCCAGGACTCTGCAGTCTACAGTCATCTGCAGGCCAGCGGTCACTCTTTCAGGGATGAAGATGTTCACTTCCTTGATAGAGAGGAACGTTGGTTTGAGAGAGGAGTGAAGGAAGCCATCTTTGTGAAGAGAACCTGTCCATCGTTAAATGGGGCAGAGGCATCCGTGTCCAGTTGTCACCCTTTTACAATGCTGTTATTGCTAGTACAACTCAGCCCTCTGTGAAAAGCAACCAGTGATCGGTCATTAGGTTGATAATCTTCCTTTTGCCTGTGAGCAACTAGTTTTGGCTGTCACCAGCAAACTGGTTGATCCACAATGAGAAGGCACTGCTTATAAAACTGTTTGTTGCAGCTCCAATGAAGTCTTTTGAATAAAAGACAAAACAATTTAACAAAGAAGAATCCATCCTGAACACCTGACTCAACTTTGTTAAATTAATTTACCTGGATTATTGAGCATGCATTGATGGGTTAATTAATTTACTTTATCTGTATAGCAGGTGGGGTTACTTTGAATACTGCTAAAACGTGTTATACAAGCTTAAAAGCTAAGGGTGTGGCCATGGGTGGTGGGGACTTGGACTTGTTTTGTAACTACTATCACAGTCAGCGATTGGACCCAAGTGCAGGCTGACACTGGGAGCATAAAGTCTAATAAAACATGTATTTTAAATAATAACAAAAGGTAGACATGGCAGCAATAAACTTACAGAACTCAGGAGCACTAAAACACAAGGGGGATAATAAGGACAGAGACATCTGGTGGGTTGCCCAGAACAATGAGCTGACAGTGAAATGATGATCAGAAGTGGTTTAAATAGAACTGATGGAGAGTGGGAAATAAAAGCACCTGGGATGATTGTTAATTAGGAACTGGTGTGAGTAATAACTGATTGAAGTGGTGGGAATGATTGAGGTTTGAGTGTGAGGAGTCTAGGGGTGCAGGAAAAAAAAATGATTTTTTAAAAAGAATCTAGATTATTAGTCCTGGCGATTCAGAATCGATTCTAAAAGCCCCAAAATCGATTTTTTTTATTTATTTTACTAAATATAAATCAATATGTTAAAAAAACTAAAGTCTGTATTTTATTTTGAGTTAAAGGTTAATGCACTATGCTGATTTATATATATATATATTGAATTATTTGTCTATGATGGACTGATGACAGGTGTCCCCCGCCTCTCACACAGTGATGCTGGATATGGACACCAGTGACCCCAGTGACTCTTAAAGGAAGATTATTATTTTATTGTTTTAGAGAAGTCCAGGCAACTAAGCTAAACTAATACTGGTAATTTAAGTTACAGAATTTAATGCATTCCTGTATAATTTGTTCCTATTTTTGGTATAAATATCAAATGATGCAAAATATTTGATACAGTACAGAACCTAAAATTATTGTTTTAAATAAATGTTCTACAGTATTTGTTTACATTGTTGTTTAATATTCTTAGTTTAAAATGATTGTTTTAAATAAATGTTCCATTTGTTTACATTGTTGTTTATTCTTTTCAGCTTGTCATTTACAAAATTGAAACTAGATTTATGACCATTTTAATAGAAAAATCGTTTCTGAATCGAAAAATCGATTTTGGATCGAATCGTGACACCAAAAATCGGAATCAAATCGATTCTCCAGATAATGAGAGATCCGCACCCCTAGTGAGGACTGACACAGGGAACACAGAGGCTGAATAAAAACACAAAATAACCATCCATCCATCCATCCATCCATCTTCTTCCGCTTATCCGGGGTCGGGTCGCGGGGGTAGCAGCCTAAGTAGGGAGGCCCAGACTTCCCTCTCCCCAGCCACTTGGAGCAGCTCCTCCGGGGGAATCCCAAGGCGTTCCCAGGCCAGCCGAGAAACATAGTCCCTCCAGCGTGTCCTGGGTCTTCCTCTGGGTCTCCTCCCGGTGGGACATGCCCGGAACACCTCACCAGGGAGGCGTCCAGGAGGCATCCTAACCAGATGCCCGAGCCACCTCAACTGGCTCCTCTCGATGTGGAGAAGCAGCGGCTCTACTCCGAGTCCCTCCCGGATGACTGAGCTTCTCACCCTATCTCTAAGGGAGAGTCCAGCCACCCTGCGGAGAAAACTCATTTCAGCCGCTTGTATCCGAGATCTTGTTCTTTCGGTCATAACCCAAAGCTCATGACCATAGATGAGGGTGGGAACGTAGATCGATCGGTAAATTGAGAGCTTTGCCTTTTGACTCAGCTCTCTCTTCACCACGACAGACCGGTACAGCGCCCGCTTCACTGCGGACGCTGCACCTATCCGCCTATCGATCTCACGCTCCAGTTTTCCCTCATTCGTGAACAAGATCCCGAGATACTTAAACTCCTCCACTTGGGGCAGGACCTCCTCCCCGACCCGGAGAGGGCATGCTACCCTTTTCCGGCTCAAGACCATGGCCTCGGATTTGGAGGAACTGATCCTCATCCCGGCCGCATCACACTCGGCTGCAAACCGCTCCAGTGAAAGTTGTAAATCACGAACTGATGAAGCCAGTAGGACCACATCATCTGCAAAAAACAGAGAAGCGATTCTAAGGTCACCAAAACGGATCCTCTCAACACCTTGGCTGCGCCTAGAAATTCTGTCCATAAAAGTTATGAACAGAATCGGTGACAAAGGGCAACCTTGGCGGAGTCCAACTCTCACCGGAAACGAGCCTGACTTACTGCCGGCAATGCGGACCAAGCTCTGACACCGGTCGTACAGGGACCTAACAGCCCATATCAATGGGCCTGGTACCCCATACTCCCGGAGTACCCCCCACAGAACCCCCCGAGGGACGCGGTCGAATGCCTTTTCCAAGTCCACAAAGCACATGTAAACTGGTTGGGCAAACTCCCACGCACCCTCCAGGACCCTGCTGAGGGTGTAGAGCTGGTCCAGTGTTCCACGACCAGGACGAAAACCACATTGCTCCTCCTGAATCCGAGGTTCGACTATCCGACGGACCCTCCTCTCCAGAACCCCTGAATAGACCTTACCAGGGAGGCTTAAGAGTGTGATCCCCCTATAGTTGGAACACACCCTACGGTCCCCCTTTTTGAATAGGGGAACCACCACCCCAGTCTGCCAATCCAAGGGAACTGCCCCCGATGTCCA
>JBBPBX010088357.1:0-14511 GCA_038048925.1 Garcialebias charrua
CATGTTCATCTGTCCCCCTACAAACATCTGGACACAGAGGTGCATGTTTCATGTTCATCTGTCCTACTACAAACATCTGGACACAGAGGTGCATGTTTCATGTTCATCTGTCCCCCTACAAACATCTGGACACAGAGGTGCATGTTTCATGTTCATCTGTCCTCCTACAAACATCTGGACACAGAGGTGCATGTTTCATGTTCATCTGTCCCCCTACAAACATCTGGACACAGAGGTGCATGTTTCATGTTCATCTGTCCCCCTACAAACATCTGGACACAGAGGTGCATGTTTCATGTTCATCTGTCCCCCTACAAACATCTGGACACATGTTGTCTGTGTGCTGCACGAGGTGCATGTTTCATGTTCATCTGTCCTCCTACAAACATCTGGACACAGAGGTGCATGTTTCATGTTCATCTGTCCCCTACAAACATCTGGACACAGAGGTGCATGTTTCATGTTCATCTGTCCTACAAACATCTGGACACAGAGGTGCATGTTTCATGTTCATCTGTCCTACTACAAACATCTGGACACAGAGGTGCATGTTTCATGTTCATCTGTCCTACAAACATCTGGACACAGAGGTGCATGTTTCATGTTCATCTGTCCTCCTACAAACATCTGGACACAGAGGTGCATGTTTCATGTTCATCTGTCCCCATACAAACATCTGGACACATGTTGTCTGTGTGCTGCACGAGGTGCATGTTTCATGTTCATCTGTCCCCCTACAAACATCTGGACACAGAGGTGCATGTTTCATGTTCATCTGTCCCCCTACAAACATCTGGACACATGTTGTCTGTGTGCTGCACGAGTTCAATGTTCATGTTCATCATCTCTGAGTAAACTCCAGTGAGCGAGAGCAGGGGAGCAGTGTTGCCAGATAGAGTCCAGGTTTTCCAGCCCAAAAATCTGTTAAAGACCGCCCAATCAGAAAGTGTCACGTGACACATCACATACAACATCCAAGCAGGGGGAAAATAAATAAATAAATTACTGGTAGGTCCTGGATGGATGGGTTAAAAAATTGTAGAAACGTTTCCTCTTTTACTTCTATGTATATATATATGTATGTGTGTGTGTGTGTGTATATATATATCTATATCACACAAACGATACCCCCAACTCCTGTAAAGATATATTGGTGTTTACATGTTCAATGATTAATCCAAACCAGTTAAATGTGATCATTGGTGCCCTTTATTCAGAAAATCAACACGTCACATTTCAGGATCTGATTATTATAGACACATTAAATGTTCACTAATGAATATTTCTATATTTATCATCACAGTAATAGTGTTACATACGTTATTAGTTGTAAACACTCAAAATATTATTGGCTTAGTGTTTACTAAACATGTAAGGAATAAACATTTTTAATAATCACTTTAAAAGTTATAAATGTTGTCTTTGGTGCATGTTTGTTTTCCAAATATGTTAGTGTGTGTGAATGACAGGCATTAACATAAAACACTTTGTAGAACGGTGCTTTATGAAGTTCAGTCCGTTTCAGTTGACCGGCAGTTCTGCCACATTCAACATGGCGGCCGCTCCGACGTACTGCCCACTTAACGAGGTGTCCACTAAACTGCCTCACTGTTCTCTGTTGTGATCTATTCATTCATTCAACCTTTATTTAGTCAGGTAAATCTTATTGAGCTTCGAGGGCTCATTTACGAAAGCGACCTGCTACAAACTAAAGAATGATGAACAGCAATGGTACAAATACATTAAACAATAAAACAAAAGAAAAAGTAGCAAAAACATTATAAGGTAGATGTACAAAAAAATCAAAGACAGGAACATATCAGCTTTGGATTTTGCCAGGATTCCAACAGATTCTGAAAATCCTTTAGAGAGGTCAGGGCCGAGAGCTTCAGATCTTTTTGTAAGATATTCCATGAAGCAGGAGCGGAGTAGGAGAAGGCCCTTTTTCCAAGTTCAGTCCTCACTGACGGAACACTGCAGGTAATCATGTCCTGAGAGCGCACGCTGTAGCTGCACTCACGCAGAGACATGTAGGAGGAGATGTATCTATGGTAGCCAATCAGTGATGGAGAAAGGTCAGAGGAGCTTTGAAATAATGATGAAAGATTGTTTGAAAAGTGTTTAATAGTTTAACTCAAAAACCACAGATCTGACTCCAAATCAGCCCAAATTATACCCACCCGCCCAAAGCTATTTTTACCCCCGATGTAGAGAATGAAAACCGCTCAATCTGGCAACACTGTTAAACTCCAGGAGGTGTTTGTCCCATGTCCTGGTTGGACTCTGACCCAGTTCACTATCAGCTCCCTGGATATCAGCGCTGCCAAAACCAGTCCAGCTCTGATTAGCTGCCAGGAAGTGGGGAGGGGCAGGCCCTCCACTTATCAACCCCTCCCTGAAAGGCCCAGCTTTCAAGGATAATGTAGTGATCCAGCTGTGGGATAAATAAACAGAAAGTGCAGCCGTCCCACCTGTGGGAGTGGGTCTGCACAGATCCATCCAGGAATGTCAGGGAGGCATGTTCATGTGTGCACATCCAGATGAGTCACACAGCTGTAAAACAATGTGAGGAGATAAGAGAGTCAGCTGATACTGACATGTTCCAGTTTCACTCACGAGCTGACGGCTCTGAGCTGCACGTACAGCCTGAGTTTTACAAGCTGAACATCTTTTACTCCATCTCCCGCTCTCTCCCCTCCCCCTCTAGCAACATCCATGCCCTCCACCCCTCCCTAGATTCTCTGCATTCCTCAAGCTTATCTTGAAAAACAGGTCGGTGGGTTTGAGTCAAAGCTGAATGAGAAACCTCCTGCTCTGCACCTCGGCGCTCCGTGCACTTTGAAACACGTCAGGCAGCGGTGGTTTCACATTCCTGACAGGACCACAGTTCTTCTACAGACACCCCCCACCACCACTACCGTACCTTTTCCCTCTGAGATGAAAGTGAACCGCTTTAAAAGCCTCATAGAGGTTTATTCAATATGCCAAAAGGCCTCCCCAGATATGTTCATATAAAAAAGAATGCCAATCTGGATCCAGAATCTATTGGGTTTTAGATATTGTCGTGTTAAAACTCATAACGTCCACTTGCATCATTTAAATCTGACCCAGTGACACTTTTGATGTCATTTACTGCAAGTCTGCATGAAAAAAAAAACTGGAGGAGGATAGTTGGGTTATCAGTACGGGGGTGTCTTAAAGCAGTGGATGTAATACGGTACTCCTTTTTTCTGCAGAAACTGTTGGGAGTCTCTCAAGCTGAGATTAGACAAAAATGTCAGGAAAGGGTGAAGGAGCTGGAGGAACTCAAGACTGCTGTGGATTCACTAAAGGTAAGGCCGTCATGGCTGCCAAGCAGCCCTTGTTCACTGGATATTAATACAAACTAGAACGTTCCTGGAGAAACTTTGACGGGGGCTGCCAGGCTGCTGATGATTGAAATAGTTCATTTGACAGTACAGTATTATGTGTTGGGGTTCATGCTCAGCTAACAGTATACCTAATTTCAGCTGAATAGACTATATGCCACGGACATCCGTTCCAGCACCTCCGCAGTCATTACCCAGACGGCACACTTCCGGTTAATGGGAAAGACACGAACATAAATGACTAAATACAATTAATAAAACATCTGCATACACACCAATAATACCGGTAACTCCATACGCATATAAATCCATATAAAATTATGGCAACGTTCCCCTTACGGATAGCCGCGATAAATGTTCGCCGAAACCCCCCCTCGGAGCAGCTGTACCCACCGGTGGGCGGACACAACGGAACTCACTTGTGGTGCCAGTAGCTCGCAGCCGCTTCCCGTTTCGGGTCGTTGTCATGGTCTGCTACTAGGAGCTAACGCTAACGACAACGGCAGTGGATGGGAACAGGAAGTGGCGGATGTGGGTTATATTTTACCGGAAGTACGTCACGACCCCCCGTGGCATATAGTCTATTGCTCTAAAGATGGTTGAGTTAAAATATTTTTTCCTTTTTAGCCAAGTCGGCCATCTTTGATTTTTATTTTGATTCAGTATATGATGGGTATCGTTCTCAGCTACCACTATACCACATTTCAGCCGAATCACTATAAAAATGGCTGAGTTATGGTATTTTTTTCTCTTTTCGCTGAGGTGGTTATTTTGGATTTTTGATTTCCAATCTGAATCATTCTTGGCTACCAATACGCCAAATTTCAGCTGAATAGCTCTAAAAATGGCAGAGATATAGTATTTTTTCTGTTTTAACTAAGTGGCCATCTTGGATTTTAAATTTGGATTCAGTACGTGATAGGGAACGTTCTCAGCTCTAACCTCACCAAATTTCAGCTGTGTATGTGTCCAAATGGCGGAGCCATTTAAATGTAGCATTGGCGGCCATCTGCTCTCCTATGCATTGCGATGGCAGTCACCAACTAGAAAGTTCCAGGAGAAACTTTGACGGGGACTGCCCCCACTGCTGCCATTTTTAAATTTATGACAGTACTGTGTGTTGGGGTTCACTCTCAGCAACCACTCTGCCAAATTTCAGCTGAATAGCTCGAAAAATGGCAGAGTTACCATATTTTTTTCCCCTTTTAGCTAAGGCGGCCATCTTGGATTTTTGTTTTGGATTCAGTTTGCGATGGGGAACGTTCTCAGATATAACCACACCAAATTTCATCTCAGCTTGTGTAAAAAAATAGCCAATTTAAAACCATTTAAATGTAGCTTTGGTGGCCATCTTGAATTTTTTTATTCAGTATTTAATGGACGTCGCTCTCAGCTACAACCACGCCAACTAGCTCAATATCTCAAAGAACGATTGAGCTATTACAGTTCAAAGCAGTTTAGTTCAGTCAGGTGTTTTGAATGAGAAAAATGGCGTCTTTGTTTGCAAATTATTGCCATGGTAACTCAAAAAGCCAGTAAAAGTAATGGTACAACATCATGGCTCTGACCTGGCCATTTTGATATAACATTTGTGGGGGTACACGTTGCATTTCAGGATGCATTAAAGTTACCGGAAGAGTTAAGGTATAAAGTTAAGAAACCCCAAGTCAGGTGGATAATAATAGGTGCTGCCTTACACCCAATGATTTATTTTAAGTGTGTGCCAAAGTTGTGTAAATTTCTTTCTGTGGACATCGGCTCTGCGCAGAACTCTGCCCAAAGAGCCATGGTGGAGAGCCAGAAGATGTTCGAGGACATGATCCGCTCCATCGAGAGGATGAGGTCAGAGGTCACCAAACTGATTGGCATCAACGAGAAGGCTGCTTTCAACCAAGCCGAGACTTTGATCGAGCGACTGGAGCAAGAGATCGATGAACTGAAGAAGAAGGAGAGCGGCCTCAAGCAGCTGTACAGCACCGAAGACCACATCCACTTCTTGCAGGTAAGACACATCCTCATCGTAGCGCTGTCTTTAACTCATAACTCATAACAAAGTGATTTTCAATGAAATTCTGGATATTTTGCCATAAAAAGTCTTGGATTTCTGGTTTGGACCAAGATAAATGTCAAAGGAAGACATGGGACCATTTCTTTAAATCAAAGTATGTTTTGTTGCACGCTGGTTTTATTTCATCACCTTCCTTTTCCCATCAGAACTTCAACTACCTCTGCACCCCCACTGATGACGGCTTCCTCCCCAAGGTGACTGTGAATCCAGACTTCTCCTTCGGGGCGGTCAGGAAAGCTGTGGCTGAGATCAAGGAACGCCTCGAGGAGTTCGGCAGGGAAGAACTGCTTAAAATCTCCAAGACAGGTCAGAGTTCACCAGATGAAACGCACGTCTACCCTCAAAAGCACTTGACTGAACATGACTGTGTTCTGCTGCGCAGTGAACGAGGTCCCGATTTACACCACGGAGAGTAGAACACTGGACAGGAGGAGCCGAGGTGAGTCCTGTTGGGTTAATTATTATTTAGGACCACAACACCACCCCTGTACAACTACAGAGGACAAACACTACATGTGCATGTACGGTACTGTGCAAAACATTTCAACCACAAGTCTGTTTCTCTGCTTCCAAGCTGTCGGACCTTAAAAGAAATCCAGAAAATAGAGATTTACTAAATGATAAAGCACTGTATTTGTTATATAATACAATTATACTCCCGCACTTAATTTCCTGTATAGATATTTGGGGTACAGCGTGCAAAACTGTAACCAAGCCTATTTTTATTTTACAGAAGAGAGCCATAAGAAT
This sequence comes from Garcialebias charrua, assembly GCA_038048925.1. Lineage (NCBI taxonomy): Eukaryota > Metazoa > Chordata > Actinopteri > Cyprinodontiformes > Rivulidae > Garcialebias > Garcialebias charrua. The sequence continues at coordinate 6,187 of JBBPBX010088357.1, forward strand.
TATTACAAGAACACATTACTGCCATCCATCAAATGTTTTGTTTTACAAATTGAAATTGCTGAAGTTTTATGATTTGGTTGACTATAATTATTCTTTTATTATTGTTCAAAGCTCAGAATTTCTCATTACCCTCAAATATCCAAAGGCTTTTTGTAAAAAGGACTACCAGTAGTAATTACAATCTCAAGGGAACATATATATTTGTTACGCCACAATACAGAACTAGTTTAAAGAGTAGGTCTACTTTAGTACAGGGAATAGGACTGTGGAATTGTTTGGAACTTGATATTAAAATAAGTCAATATCTATTTAAGAAAATGATTAAAAAAAAATTCTGAACAAATATTCATAAATTGGTTTATATGCAAATTACTATATGGTTTTGTGTGAGAAATCATTTAATATCTTATATATTTTTATATATGCGATTGCTATTTGAATTGATTTTTTGAATGAATTTTGTTTGAAGAAGGGGCAGAAATAATAAGATTGTTTTCTTATTCTGCCTCCTTTCATTTCATGTATTGTTTTGTTTTATAATGTAGTTTTGTAAAAAAAAATCTTGTTTTTTTTCATTTGAAATGAATGAATTTAATTTAAAAAAAAAAGGGATTTTAATGTTTTTTCAAGCTTTCTGCAGGTTTCTGAGGTTTTTCTTTGAAGTTAGCCTGTTTTATCACTCATTTCCTGTCTAGTCTAGTCCATGTACCTAACCACGAGGGACAAAAAAAGCCTAAAATACATTTTTATTACAGCAGATAAAAGTTTTGAAAGTTGTCTTTAGAAACAAGGAAAAAACATTAAAACCTGACACAAGATGTGTTATCCTTTTAGTTTATCATATTTACGGCTCTTTTACAATGACTTTGTTGGTGTTAAAACACTACTTCCTGTCTGTCAAACTGTTATCTTTGGTATTATTGATTCAACTAAAACATCTGAACAATTTTTTGGTTTCTGTGGCAGAAGGCTCAAAACAGTACAAAGATGCAGATTTGTTACTGTTACAATTATGTGTGATGGAAAAACTGATTCATTCCTGGAGTTTGAGTTTTTGTTAATGCTGGATGGTTCATAGGTTTGATTTAAGTAACTTAACAAATGCATAAAAAATACTTATCTGAAATTGGTTAAGTACTGGACAGAAAATGATGAATAAAATCAGCCAAATTAAAATATAAATAAATAAAAATTGAATGCACAAAAAGCCATTGATTAAGACCAACTTAAAAGATTTCAAAAGGTTTGACTATGGAAGCAAATGAAGGAACAAAGGGTGGCTCAAGACTTTTGCACAGTCAGCCAGCAGCAGACTGTTTCAGTGCAGCTAGGTTTGACTAACACGGTTCTGCTTCATGCACAGGCAAAGAAATGACCGTGGACAGCGCTCCTCCTCCAGAGCCCAAGTCCAGAGCTGATTTTCTGAAGTGTAAGTAACTGAGGATTTACATTTCATTATGTCAATCATCTTTTAATATTTATTTATTGTGTCAATGTTTATGACGCATTTATTTTGATCCATTTTTCTTCCGTACGTTTTTCAGCATCTTTCTCGTTCCACAATTTTTGTGCTAATTCAACAAATCGTATCAAAACGTTCAGCTTGTTCAGGATAATCCTGCTATGACATTTAGTATTGGTGCAACTTTAGCTTTTTGAAATGTTTAGCCTTTTCTGCCACTTTTATTCTCCTAGAAAATGAATTAAGCTCATTTTACATCCTTCACCTCTTTAGATCTGTTTGCAACCTGTCACTGCTCCTTTCACATTTTGTTCTGCTTTGGCTTCTTTCAGCTTCCTTGTGCAATGTAAACATTTTTTTCAGCTACTTTCAGCTGTTTTGTGCTCCTTTCAGATTCTTTCAGCCAACTACATTTTTTGTGCTGCTTCTAACTTCTTTCTGCTAGTTTCAGCTTGTTATGCGCCTTTCAGCTTATTTATGCAAGTTTCAGCTTTTTCTGCTATTTAAGCTACTATTCTATTTAGCTGTTTTTATGCTAATTTTAGCATTTTCAGCTAATTCCACATTTTTTTATACTCATTTAAACTTTCTTCAGCCTAATTCAGCAAAAAATATGCTCTCTTCACTTCTGGTAATTTAAGCTTCTTTCTGCCTTTTTAGCTACTTTTCAGCTTTTTTAGTTACTAATTTCAGCTTTTTTTCTTCAGATAATTTCAAATTATTTTGGGCAACCATGTTATTTCTTCTTTCTTCTGCTAATTTAAGCTGGTTCTATTTTTTCAGCTACATTTTTAGCATTGTTTTAGCTAATTTCAGCTGTTTTCAAATAAATAAATAAAAAAAATTGTGCTAATTTCTGCTACTTTTAGCCTACCGGTAATTAAATTATTTCTGCTAATGTCAGATTGTTATGCTCCTTTCAGCTAGTTTGTTATTTCAGCTACTATTTAGCTGTTTTTTTGGGCTTGTTTTGGGGCTTATTTTAGCTTTTTCAGCCAATTCCACATTTTTTGCAATAATTTCAACATTTTTCAGCCTAATTCAGCAAAAATGTGCTGTCTCTGCTGCTTTCTTTTGCTAATTTAGGCTTGTTGTTCCATTTCAGCTACATTTCAGAACATTTTTTTAGCTAATTTCAGCTGTTTTTCAGCAAGTTGTTCTGCAATAAGCATTCATACTGCATTTTCACATGAAATGCAATTTGCGTAGTTTGTAGATGCATTTCCCAGATTTTCTGTTCTGATACTTGTACCGTATTCTCTGGCGTATAAGTCGCACCTTTTTACACCTTTTTGCCTACATTTCTAAGCCCTGCGACTTATAGGCCGGTGCGACTTATACGTCGATTTTTCCAACATTTTGGTCATAATGTGACTTTGGTCAAAAGCTCCAAAAATGGTGCAGTACCAGTTTCGGCCGCTATGGGCGCTAAGAAACCCTTTATAGTACCTACACTGTTGACATCTGCCTGGTCCAAAAATGGTGCAGTGACACAGAAGATGAAGACTTCAATGGTTTTGAATAAATAAATAAAAGCCATAAAATAAATACAGTATCTGTTTCTGTCATCATTTTAAACTGAGACACGTTTTTTACTGTAATGTCAGCTAATAAAAATATATTTTTATGTGTTTATCTTTAAAGATAAATGATGAAAGACACAAAATATAAAAAAAATAATGTTCATTTATTAAAGAAAAGTTCAACAAAGTCCTTCCAAACAATTTGGCAGCCAGTCCAAAATAATGTTCATTTATTAATTAAGACACAGAAGATGAAGACTTCAAAGGTTTTGAATAAATAAATAAAAGCCATAAAATAAATACAGTATCTGTTTCTGTCATCATTTTAAACTGAGACACGTTTTTTACTGTGATGTCAGCTAATAAAAATATATTTCTATGTGTTTATCTTTAAAGATAAATGATGAAAGACACAAAATATAAAAAAATAATGTTCATTTATTAATGAAAAGTTCAACAAAGTCCTTCCAAACAATTTGGCAGCCAGTCCAAAATAATGTTCATTTATTAATTAAGACACATCAAACAAAATACTGTAGTTTTAATGTGATAATCTTGTCAAAAGTCCTTCCAAACAATTTGGCAGCCAGTCCATTTTGGGCAAAACACCAGCTCACGTGAGGTGCGACCTATAGGCCGGTGCGACTTATAGGCCGGTGCGACCTATACGTTGATTTTTCCATTTAATTGGGCATATTTGGCTGGTGCGACTTATACTCCGGTGCGACTTATAGGCCGACGAATACGGTACTCTCTGCCTCTTCTATCACTGTTGTAATGTAGATGTAACCTAAATCAAAACGCTGTAAAAATCTAAATGTCGTCTCTCAGACTTCTGCCAGCTGAAGCTGGACTCCAGCACAGCCTACAAAGAGTTGTGCATCTCTGACGGCAACAGAAAAGTCATCCGCACCAGAAACCTGCAGCCCTACGGGGACAACCCGGAGAGGTTCGACAGCTTCGCCCAGGTGCTGTGCCGGGAGGCGCTGTCCGGGGGCCGCTTCTACTGGGAGATCGAGTGGAGCGGGGAGTTCTCCATCGGTGTGGCCTACAGGGGCATCAGCCGGAAGGGCAAAGGCTCGCTGTGTCTGCTGGGCTACAACGACAAGTCCTGGAGCCTCCTCTGCTCCGACACGGGTTACTCCGCTTGGCACAATCGGGTGGACAAAGCCGTCAGCGGCCCCCACTCCCCCAGGATAGGCGTGTACCTGGACCACACAGCAGGTGTGCTGGCCTTCTACAGCATAGGCAACACCATGACCCTCCTGCACAGGTTCCACACCACCTTCGCGGAGCCCCTCTATCCAGGGTTTGGAGTTGGAACATCTGTCAAAATATGCAACCTTAAGTGAAAACTGGTATTTGAGAAAATTATTTTTGATATATTTTTTTAATTTTTACATTGCATTTTTGGATCATATATTTTGTAACAATCAATGTTTTTACCAAACCACGTTAATGAAGTTCTACTGTTTGTTTTTGAAGAGCACCGTGCATCTAGCTTTTTTTAACTACCGTATTTTCCGGAATATAGGTCGCGGCTTTTTATCATTTTTGCATGCCCTGCGACCTATATTTAGGTGCGACCTATTTATGCTTTTTATCACTTTTGGCGAAACAAATTTTTAAATCCAGCTCATTTCACAATTACGTTCATTTATTAAGGAAAAGTTCAGCTCAGACACATATTTGCTATAATTTTTATCAAACAAATAATTGTTTTTAAGTGTTAATCTTCTTAAAAGCCTTGCTGTGCGCTCCTGTGGCAGACATTTGCAACAGAGCTAAACACGGTCCACATTTCCGGGTTGACTCAGCGGTGACGCGTCACGTCAGCGGTGGATGGCGCGTTACGTCGGCGGTGACGTAGGTGCTACCTATATTCAGGTGCGACCCGTATATGGATTTTTCCAATTTTTTGGCAATAATTGGACAATGCGACCTATATTCCGGAAAATACGGTACATGTGTATGTAATATATTTTGTACTGTGCTGTCAAATCACGTTTAAACAGTACTGATAATCATAATTACTGTTATCACACAATCACACCATAAACTAATATGTTCTTCCTGATGATAGTAATAAATGTCACAATTTAAGGGCTTATCACAAATGTTTGTTTCCTCTAATAATTTACATCTCATTTCATACCAGTGTGGCAGAAAGGACTTAACATGGTGATTCTGTATTTTTTATCATTTCTTGTTTTGTGTTTGATAATTTTGTGGCAGTTTAAAATATATTTCTATCTTTTGAACAGTTGTTTTGGTTCATTAAAATGGTATTTCAGTAAAGTCAAAGGTGTATTTTACTGGCATTTCATTCAGCCATTTATTCCAGTCTGTGGTATCAAGATGCTCAGAGCCTTCACACTTCACTGGAACTAACTCCTATTTAATTATTTTATGTTTACCCATATAACTAACAATATAAACGTAGAAAATGTGTTTTGTAAAGAAAAAGTTTTCACTGATAGTTCTAAATAAAGAACTAAAAACACGAGGTTTGTGTTGAATTGCCAAAGTAAAGGCTTGGCTGGAAATGTTTATGTTGAAACACACAATTGTCACGTAAGTCGTAAATTATTGTCCTTTATGCGTGCGATGAGTGGAAATATCATTTGTTTGAATATTTTTTACAGGGTGTAATAATTATGGAGCACCTGGTGCTTTGACTACAGACCAAGAATTTGATGCACAAGTTTGAATGAGTGGATTTTCTCTAGTCCACACAGGGTCAAACTAAGATACAGGCTCAAATAGTTACTGTTCATCTTAACTAAAATACTGGTGCTTCTCAATAAATTGGAATATTATGAAAAAGTTTTAAAAAATAGTCGGTCATTTCAGAAACTTATAAATGACAGATTCAGTACAGAGTGAAATATTTCAGCCTTTTTTTTTCTTGTCATTTTGATGATCATGGAGCTTATTTATATAGCGCCCTATGAGGGGCCCCAAAGCGCTTTACAATACCAGCCATCCACCCATTCATACACACATTCATACACCGGTAGCGGCAGACTGCCATGCAAGGTGCCATCCAGTCCTACCGGGAGCAACTCGGGGTTAAGTGTCTTGCCCAGGGACACAACGACACATGGTGTGGGGACCCGGGATTCAAACCTACAACCTTCCGATTGGGGGACGACTGCCATTAACTACGCCACGGCCGCCCCCTTGGGTTACTGATGATGAAAAAACAAAACTCAGTGTCCCAAGCTTCCTGTTGGTCTCAAATTTTAGTTTTTTTTAATCTGGTGGTCACTATTTACCATCACTTACCATGTTGCCCAGTTTCACCTTCAATCATCTACTGGCATATTTCTAGCTGAATGATGAGCATCCTTCTTGTAGAATTGGTGGTTTATTGAATTTGGACATGTATTTGGGATCATCTTATCACACCATAACATGTCCAAGATTCAACAAGTTTAAACATTTGGCTGTAGTCATCCTTTATTATTTTTCGTACCATAGCATAATGCTACCACCATCATGCTTAACAGTTGGTACAATGTTAAAGACAGTAGCCAACGGTACATTGTTAAGTGACTTTTACTAATGAACTGTGACAACTAGAGAAGCATTTTGTGATGTGAGGTGCTGGTTTTGACAGATTGTAGCTTCCAGTCAGATAGGAGAAGCTCTGAAAGATTATTACTAGGGTGGAAGGGGTCACCAGCAATCTTTTTGTAGCCAATTAGTTTCTCAACAACTGTTGACCCACTGCAGTGTCTTGTTTGTCTTTGGAAACAGCAGCAGTAATTGTGACTGCAGGTGATGATGGGTTTGAGGATGAATGAAGTGCACTTTTACAGTTTTGGCAGGTTGAGATTCTTCAGCTGCTGCAGTACAATCACCTTTGTAGTTTTAGAAGTGAGCAGTTTAGGTTGTGGGAAATGATCGTTCCCAGGAGGTGGACGGATTCCAGAGTCTCCACAGGGGAGTGAACCAGGATGATGGGGGGCTTAAGGGGCAGCATTCTTTTTCTTCACAGTCTCATCTCCACTTGAGATGAACCTACTGTACAGGGTTGGGTCATCTGCAAACTCAGTGAGTTTGGTGTGCAGAGGTGCAACTGTTGATGCCCAGTGAGAAAAGTGAGGCTTGGAATCAGTTCAGATGTCCAGCCTTACACTCTGCCTCCTGTCATAGAGAAACACACCTTCTGTTGGACCGGAGACGTTCGACTGGACAAGCTGAGCTCGTCTTGCAATAGGGCTGGGATGACTAATCCTAGAAAAAGTGTGCTTGCATGGGTTCACAGGCTACTTAAAATCCAGACGGTGAAGTACAGTCATGTTCTAATCTGTTAGCGCTGAAGGGAAGCTAGACGGGGTCCAGGAGGGCACCACTGGATTTGAGATAAGACAGCACCAGGCACTTAAAAGTCTTCATGACCACAGAGGTCAGGACCTGTAGTCAATGTGGCCTGTGAATGTGATCCTTTTTTAGGGGCAAGCATATGAAGGCCTTGAAGCAGGAAAGTGTCTTACAAAATGATAAACATGTCAGTGAGTACTGACGTTTCACAGCACTTGGCTTTAGGGTGGATCTAGAGACAGACAGCTCAATGATTCTTTCTCTTAAAAAAATTAACAACTCTTAACTATGAAAGAGACTAGAGTTATGTTGAACTTTAGTTTTATGAATTCTGTCTGGATTATTTAACCACAATATGTCCATGGGCAAAGTACTACCTAACTACTCTGAAGCAAAAGCATGAAAAGTAGCCTCACACCTCCCCCTGTCGACTGACACCAGTGAACCGTCCAGAGCCGGGTTCTGCTGGAGGTTCCAGCTGTTCCTGTCCACTGTTGCCAGCACTCAGAATGGGAGAAGTGAAGATTAGATTTTGGGTTTATTTTAAACATGTTAACTATGTGCAGACAACCATTTGAAGCAAAGAGACAAAAAGATCAACAAAAACCTGCATAAAATTAAAAAGTGCACAAAAATTGCTCCACTTTTTTGTTCAATTCACACGTGGAAAAGGAGTGGGGGAAGAAGTACGTACTGTACTTATTTAATTCCACTCCTTCACCATCCACCCTTCATCTTTACCCGCTTCTTCTTTTTCAGGTCACAGAGGTCACTTGTGCCATATACAGCAGTCACTGTGCAAGAGGTGGGGTACACCCTGGACAGGTCTCCAGTCCATCACAGGGACTCATAGAGACAAACGAGACAAACAATCATTCATTCTCTCACTCACACCTAGAGAAAATTTAGAGTTACCAATCAGTCTAACATGCACATTTTCAGTCTTTGGGAGAAAACTCATGTATGCACGGAGAGGACATGCAAACTCCACCCAGAAAGGCCCCACACCAG
>JBBPBX010088358.1:0-14511 GCA_038048925.1 Garcialebias charrua
ATAGCATGGTCCGTATCGCTGGTAGTAAGTCAGGCTCGTTTCCGGTGAGAGTTAGACTCCGCCAAGGTTGCCCTTTTTCACTGATTCTGTTCATAACTTTTATGGACAGAATTTCTAGGTGCAGCCAAGGTGTTGAGAGGATCTGTTTTGGTGGCCTTAGAATCGCTTCTCTGTTTTTTGCAGATGATATGGTCCTATTGGCTTCATCAGATCGTGATCTACAGCTTTCGCTGGAGCAGTTTGCAGCTGAATTCTATGCGACCGGGATGAGGATCAGTTCCTCCAAATCCGAGGCCATGGTCTTGAGCCGGATAAGGGTAGCATGCCTTCTCCGGGTCGGGGAGGAGGTCCTGCCCCAAGTGGGGGAGTTTAAGTGTAGTGGGCATGACCGTGCCCGCTCTGATACCTTGGTATTTTTGAACTGTTCCAGAGATGACCTTTACTGACCTCTCAGTAAAACAAGACATTTACTACAAATTATTCCATTAGTTGTAATCTGAGAACATAGTCACCAAAAGAGACTATTGGCTTCTTTAATTTTATTCTAATGTAATCAAAAGAATAACATTTTGTCATTTTCATGATATGTGCTTTTATGCTGTGGTATTCTGTAATGTGAAACATTATTGTGTCACTTCTGCGCTAACGATGTATTCACAAATTGTGTGAAAGTTGAAGGCTCGGGTGAGAGAGGCCCGACCGTTTTGTTTAGAAATAAGAAGACAGTTAAACCGTTGTTTGCATGAGAATGACTCCAGCATTCTCTGTCTTTTCCTAAACAATCTCCCTCTGCTGAATTTCACCTTGAATCGTGATAACAAGTGAACTGCTTGACTGTTTTTCTTTTGGACCAATGAAAAAGAGACAAGTCTCGCTCCTCTCAGATCTTCTATTAAGTTCTAAGCTGTTGCTGGAATCGGAAGTCTGCTGGGAACTTCAAGATGTGAGGTCGTCCCAAAGAGCTGGATGAACTCAGTCAAACGCTAAGGACACGTCATCCAGTTAAGGACTAATAACATGCTGTTATGAGTCCACTTCGAACGAGCGTAAGCTCAAAACTTTGTTTATTCCTTCCTGGAATAAGTTTATCTTGAAGTCAACCAGTAGCTGACATATTTTCTGATGATCGACGCGGATCCGAGGAGACGTTGAAAACGTAAACAAGAACCGGCTCGGACGTGCTAGACCTGCAACGATTCTGTACGCCTGAAAGGCTGGTGTCATCTCTTTATCAGACTCGTCGTCGAAGGTAAAGAGCTGTTTACAAACGTACCTGGATTTCAGCAGAAATCTGATGGGAAGTGTCACTTCTGGTAACATGCTCAAGACAATTTCCTTTAAACCATATCTCCATATTTCTTCCTATTCCCTTATCCCTCTCAATCTAAGCTGGAAACTATTTAAGTCATAGAGCCTCAGACTAAATATAATGACATCCTGTATTTAAGTCTGTTGTGTTACATTTAAATGTGCTGACGTATTAAATTGAAAGAAAGTGAAATCATGTCAATCAAGTGTAATGGTGTTAATTTAGTTGATTTATTCTAAATAAATGGTAGTGTCTTTGGCACACCAAACTAAGTTAACATGTCCATTGTCACTCTATGGCTTCTGTTTTATTTATCCATCATAATGATCACAGAAATATTGGGTAAACTGAAAAAGAATATAATCCATGAAATTACTATTCAATCTGAATAAGTAAATTAATTAAGGATAAAGAGGTCAGCTTAATACTGACCCCTCCTAAAATCCTTTCATAAGTATCTCGGGGTCTTGTTCACGAATGAGGGAAAACTGGAGTGTGAGATCGATAGGCGGATAGGTGCAGCGTCCGTAGTGAAGCGGGTGCTATACCGGTCTGTCATGGTGAAGAGAGAGCTGAGTCAAAAGGCAAAGCTCTCAATTTACCGATCGATCTACGTTCCCACCCTCATCTATGGTCATGAGCTCTGGGTTATGACCGAAAGAACGAGATCTCGGATACAAGCGGCTGAAATGAGTTTTCTCCGCAGGGTGTCTGGACTCTCCCTTAGAGATAGGGTGAGAAGCTCAGTCATCCGGGAGGGACTCGGAGTAGAGCCGCTGCTTCTCCACATCGAGAGGAGCCAGTTGAGGTGGCTCGGGCATCTGGTTAGGATGCCTCCTGGATGCCTCCCTGGTGAGGTGTTCCGGGCATGTCCCACCGGGAGGAGACCCAGAGGGAAGACAGAGGACACGCTGGAGGGACTATGTTTCTCGGCTGGCCTGGGAACGTCTTGGGATTCCCCCAGAGGAGCTGTTCCAAGTGGCTGGGGAGAGGGAAGTCTGGGCCTCCCTACTTAGGTTGCTACCCCCGCGACCCGACCCCGGATAAGCGGAAGAAAATGGATGGATGGATGGATGGACGGTTATAAAGCTAAGACCTGTTTTCTTGTGTGGTACATGTTGGAATCTGATGACAGGAGTGAGTTGAAGCAGTGAAACATTGTTTTCTAGTTGCTTAATTGCTACTTTTGTTTTTGGTATTGTTTTCTGAACACTCCCAGCCAAAAGATGTTTTTATTAATGTTAGTTAAAGACTCAAATGGATTTAACTATGCCAACATGCAGTTTTCATTTGTTAAACCTCAGTCAATGTAGTTTAAAGCTACTTTAGGTACCATAAACTACACTTGCCTTGCAATTTCTAAATTGAACCGATTCGATCGATTCTATTCTAGATTATCTATTCATTTTTGATGTATGTCTTGCCATAGACTTCAAAATTTATAGGGAATACCAAAACCTACATCGTCGTCTTATAGAACAACAGACATTTAGACCAAACTATATTGTCTTTTCTTTTTTAGTTGAACTAAAACTAAATCACGAATGGAGGAATAGTTTGGAAGAAGAGGCCTTCGTTACAGAATCCCTCCTGAACCGTCTATAGACGTAGATCCCTATATTTAACTTTGATGCATGATCCACCCCTTACTTGGTAATTGTAGCTGATCTAAACCATTATAGCTTACAAACCAGGTGCATATAGGTAAGGCTTAATGTAAAATCCCAATCATAAGCCCATCTAAAACCACATAAATGCATGACATTTAGAACCAGAGTGGCACAGACTGGAAACCAACCAGCCTTCAACCTTCGATGTGGGGACCTGCTACTCCAACTCTGGTCTTCAACCTTCATCCAAGGGTCGCCTCCTCTGCGTCAATCGAGGGATCCCCTCTACATGCTGATAAAAACAATTGTTGCTGATGAAATCAACAACTCTAATCTATATGGAAATACTGCTGTGGAATTACCGCTGTGAATTATAAGACGTTGTTTTCCAAAGGATTAAAAGCTTTCCGCTATGGGATGACCTACGAACAGTATGGAATTTCCAAAACATTATGGGATTATATTTTTGATTCTTTCCACTTGCTGGATTACATGAAGATCAGAGACATTTGGTGGTATCCTTTCGTGTTGGAACTCATCCCCATGGACAGGTGATGACTTCCAAAAGGGGGGGACTCTAGTGGACCAGATGGTGGTCTCTGATACACCTTCGTCTCCGAACTGTCCCAGTGACACCTTTTCACTGATACTTTCAGTAAAAAGACATTAACACTATTGTAATACATTATTTGAATCAAAACACATTATTTCATAGGAGACTCTCTTTACTTTTACTTTGTTTGATTCAGATATAATTAAATCATAACCTTGTGTTATTCACATGAGCAATGTTATTTTTAATATGCTAATGTATTCTTAATATGTGGAACAGGAATCAGAATGCTGTCCAAAGTTGAAAATATGTCAAGTTGCACTTTCTAGATTTTGTTTTAGAATTGTTGAGACATGAATCAAAGTCTAAATCAAGTTATCTGTATAACTGGAGACTGGTGTCTTTCGTTCTGAACACAATCTTCCTCTCCTATCCTGAAATGGCTCTCACATTTTCAGCTCTCTGACCTGCAAAGTCACTCCCGTTCTTTGGAAAAAGAACCAATGAGCGGGTGGATTTAGCTGAGTCAACCCTCTTCTCTTATAGGCTCTACTTCCTATCTGAGCCTGAGAGTCTGCTGAGGACCTCAAGCCATGAGGTTCCCCAAAGAGCTTAATGAACGCCAGTCACATGCTAAGGACACGTCATTCAGTTAAAAGATTTATAACATGCCAGTTATAAATCCATTTTGAGCTTAAAAAGCTTTATTTAAATGAAATTCATTCAAGGAAGCTTTTATCTTGAAAAGCCAACCGGAACTGAGGTCGCTACTTCGGTAGATCGACACAGATCTCATGGAAGCCGCTGGAAGGTGAACGGGTGGGGATTTTATGTTCCCATGTATTAAAAGCAGCCACATAGTATATAAATGGCCTTAGATCCATTAACGTTTGGCGATCATAGACCAATAGTGACTTGACTTCACTTAAAAACAACAAAATAACGACAAGGACTGGGAGTGAGAGACGACCTGCCACGTACAACGGCGCCATCTTGATCCTATTCAACTTGAAGGCACAGAGGAAAAACAGGTAAGTCCAGGGTAGTCTGATAAAGAAAAAGGACTAAAAGATAATAGACAAACAAAAAAAATATGTCTATCTCAAAGATTAGGAGTCACTAAAAGGTTGCCACAAATACTGGTTGGTATTCAAAAAAAAGTTAAATCTGGTCCTCTGGACATTCAAAAAACAAGACCAAACAAAAAAAAATGTAGAACAGTTTTGTCTGTCCTCCAAAAGACTTCCTCAGTCTGAGATGCTGTATTCATCTCAGTCTTAGAAATAGCACATTCTCATAGTGGATCAACCATTTTGTTGCTGACAGCTGAAACCAGCTGCTCACATGATCAAGGAGGACCATCAGCGTAACGATGGATCGTTAGCACCCTGATGGCTAATTGCTATTCACAAGGGGCTGAGAGATACTAGCAATAACAGCATTGTAATGGTATGATCACACCAAACAGCGTTTCAACCTCCAAAAAGCTTGTCACGCACGCAAGTGGACGTACTTGGTGTCCAGACCTACTTGGACCAGAACGCCAGAACGCGAAACTGCTGCGGGATGTGTGGGAGGAGCTTACCGGTATACCGAGTCCTCCTCACTGCAATCCGCCAGGCGAGGAGCTTTTTATTTCTGTCTCTGTGGAGCAGACTTGACTGGTCGTGAAGGACTTGTCGCGAACACACAGCTACAATCCATAGTACACGACCTCGCGGGTCTTTTCTGTGTCCCACAAACAATACGTCACATAGTGCGCGCGCCCCCTCGTTTCCGCGTCACATAGGGACTCTCCCCCTCTCTTCTCCCCCTCTCTTCTCCCCCCGACTCTCCCTGATTGGTTGACACACCAACCAATCAGGTAGAGTTGAGCGGCGTTTGAACGTTTGAACCGCGAAATCTTCAGCATGGTGAATGCGTGCTTTGGAGGCTGAAGCCGGTTCACGTGCACGGAAAAACGCTTCCCAGCACGCTCAACACGCACGCGACGTGACGCCCGACGCCAAGACGCGGCTGGAAGAGCGTCCCCCATTGACTTTACATGTAAACTGGACGCTCCTGCTGCTGAAAAGCTGTTCGGTGTGATCACACCATAAGAGGGAGAGTTGAAATGGAGGCCTCCACCTCTGTTTAATGATGGATGGCTTCCTTTACTTCTCTCTCAAACCATCGTTCCTCTCTATCAAGGATGTGAACATCTTCATCACTGAACGAGTGACCGTTGGCTTGGAGATGAGTGTAGACGGGAGAGTCCTTGCCTGATGATATTGATCTTCTGTGCTGGGCCATCTTTTTGGCCAGTGGCTGTTTAGTTTCTCCGATGTAAGACTGATCACAGGCCTCCTGACACTGAACAGCATATACAATATTACTCTGTTTGTGCCAGGGGACTGGATCTTTGGGATAAACCAGTCTTTGCCGTAAATATTTTGGGGTTTAAAAGCCACTGGGACTTTATGTTTGGAAAATAATCGTCTCAATTTCTCTGAAACTCCTGCAACATATGGAATGACCACTGGTCTGGGTTTGGGTTCCTCCCTTTGACCTGATGGCTGGCAGGAGTCATGTTTGGGTCTCTTCTCTGCTTTCAGGAAGGCCCAGTTAGGATATCCACATTTATCTAGAGCCTGTCTTGTGTAGGATTTCTGCTTCTGCCTGGCTCCTAAGTTTGTAGGGATGCTGTCTGCTCTATGGTACAAAGTCTTGATGACTCCTAGCTTGTGCTCCAGAGGGTGATGGGAGTCAAACTGCAAATACTGGTCTGTGTGAGTGGGTTTGTGGTACACCTAAGTTTGCAAATGTCCTCCATCAGAAACTGAAACCTCATAGTCAAGAAAGCCAACGTGCCATATTTTACATGTTCTTGTGTGCTCTGCGCTGGTCTGGAAAGGGGGGGGGGAGGTGGTTGGCAGCTGTGTTCAGTGATACGTTCAAGTGCCGCCTGTTACCTCAGAAAAACTACAACAGCTTTGAAATTATCCTGTTTGTGCTGGAATCTGTTAAACCTCTGCTGTATGGGCTCATTTATAGGCCACCACAATATAATAAGGACTTTCTCAGTGAGTTTTCAGAACTACTGGCTGAACTGCTGCCAAAATTTGACTCCCTGCTTTTTTGTAGAGATTTCAATGCACATATATGCTACCCAAGTAATCAACTTGGATGTGAGTTTCAGGACCTTCTGGACTCTTTTAACCTGTCACAATCTGTCTCAGGGGCCACGTACAATCAGGGCCATACACTGGACTTAATTATTTCCCACGGCCTTCACATATCTGCTGTGGAGATTCTGGACACCTGTATTTCAGACCACTCTCCCATCTTTTTTGAATTTTCCACCCCTCCTGCACCGAAGGCTGCTCCATCACCCCATCCACTCAAAGTCAGTTCACTGATGCCTTTTTAGAGCACTGACTTATGCTCTGCTGTCAGCCTGGACCCATCTCTACATCCTGAGGAATTCATCACCTCCTTCTATCACACCTGCACAACGATCTAGGACTCCATCGCTCCTCTCAAACAGGCTTCTTCAAAAATCAAATCACCTCCATGGCTCAACGAAACAACGAGAGCTCTTCGACAACGCTGCAAGAAAGCAGATCGAAAATTGAGGCGCGACCAGCTTCATGTGTCCCAGGGAATACTGAGAGACTGTCTCTGTGATTATCAAAATGCTGTTAAGCAAGCCAAGTCACAGTACCTCTCCAATTTAATCTCCACCAGCTCTAACCGGCCGAGGACGCTATTTAGGACAATCCAGTCTGTCATCAAACCTTCTGTCAATGTTCTGAAAACTGCCACATAGTCTACCTGTGACGACTTTCAGAGCTATTTTGTCAACAAAATTGTCTCTATCAGGCAGAACATTGTCAGCCCATCAAACACTGTCCAATCATGTATGTCTGCAAGAACCACCGCTGTTTTTGACGAGTTCGACCTGGTTTCACTGTCTCACCTCATCAAGGTGGTTCAGCAGATGAAACCAACAAACTGTTCCTGGACATCATTCCCTCTAAAATGCTCAAACAGTCCTTTGATGTAATTGGTCCTTGTGTTTTGTCATTTATTAACAGCTGTCTATCTTCAGGTTATGTGCCATCTGCTTTCAAACACGCTATGATCAGGCCTCTTCTCAAAAAACCAGGCCTAGATCCTACAGCTCTCTCTAATTTCAGGCCAGTTTCCCATCTGTCATTTTTATCGAAGGTCCTGGAAAAGATTGTTTTTTATTCAACTTCAATCTTTTCTAGAGCACAACAACCTGTTTGAAAATTTTCAGTCTGGTTTTTGAGCCCGTCACAGTACTGAATCAGCATTGCTCAAAGTGCAGAATGACATTCTTCTGTCTCTGGATGCAAAAAACCCTATTCTGCTGGTGATGTTAGACCTCTCAGCAGCTTTTGACACGTCGACCATCAGGTACTAATCAACCGCTTGTCTCAGCAGGTTGGCCTCCAGGGAGCTGTGCTAGAATGGTTCAGATCTTACCTAACTGGGAGAACTTTTTCTGTCATGATAGGTGATCTGTCATCCTATTTATCAACCCCTCTCACCTTTGGCGTACCACAGGGATCCATTCTGGGGCCAGTCCTCTTCTCTCTTTACATGCTGCCATTAGGATCAATCATTGCACGTCATAATCTGTCTTTTCATCTGTATGCAGACGATTTACAAATCTATCTGCCAGTCACTCCCAACCCCTCACTCAGTTCAAACACTCTTGTCAACTGCTTAAATGACATTAAGCACTGGCTCTCTCAAAACTTCCTCCACCTAAACACAGATAAAACTGAATGCATTTTATTTAGTGCCCCCGGTGACACCAGCAACATCCTTCCCAGTCCCAGTTTTGGTTTTCCCCTCCCCCACTTCAACCCGGTGGTCAGAAATCTTGGAGTGGAGCTTGACTCCAACTTAAAGCTTGATAAACAGATCAGTTCTGTTGTCAAAACCAGCTTCTTTCAGCTCTGTCTGCTCTCTAAAGTAAAGTCACTCCTCAGCCGTAGTGATCTGGAGAAGGCCATCCATGCCTTTGTGACCTCCAGACTTGATTACTGTAATGCTTTGTATGTTGGAAATAAGCAATCTTCCATCTCCCGTTTACAGCTTGTACATAACTCTGCCGCCCGCTTTTTGACCAACACACGAAAATATGACCACATCACTACTGTCCTGTCCTCTTTACATTGGCTCCCGGTTCAGTTCAAGATACAGTTCAAGCTGCTGCTGTTTGTTTTCAAAGCTCTGAATGGACTCGCACCTCTCTACATCTCAGAACTTTTGAAAGTCCATCAGCCCAGCAGAGATTTACGATCTACCAGTCAACACCTGCTGGAAGTGCCTCGCTCGAGGTACAAACAATGGGGAGACCTGTCATTTTCTGTTGCCGGGTCAAAAGCCTGGAACAGTCTCCCCCTTGAGCTGTGTGCCACCTCTGATCTGACTCTGTTTAAATCCAGACTGAAGACCCACTTGTTCAAAAAAGCTTTCAGTGTGTAACTTTTATTACTTTGGTACTTTAGTATGTAGCTTTTTTTATTTCTATTGCCTCCTTTTATTGCTGTTACTTTTATTCCATTTTCACTGATTTATTGTACCGTTTTTTTATATTTTCTGTCCTGTTAAGCACCTTGGTCAATGCAAGGCATTGTAGGAAGGTGCTATACAAATAAAGTTTATTATTATTATCATTATTATTATTATTTATCCACAGAGTTGATGTAATGAGTGAAATGTTGGACTTCCTGAGATTTAATTTTAACCCAGGTGTCATCAAAATACTTGAACCAATGACTTGGTAGTTTCCCTGAAAAGGACATCAAGGCTCTCTTTTCTACCTCCTCCATGTACAGGTTGGCAACAATTGAAGAAACTGGAGACCCCATAGCACACCCATGTTTCTGCCTATAATATTGCTCCCCTTAAATGAAGTAGGTTGACAGCAGGCACAGTTTCTTTTTTTTTATTGCAATTTTCTTAAAATATTTGCAGTGAAGAAGTACAATATACATACAGTCTTAATCAATGGTTAATTTTCCAGTGCTCTCATTGTCCAGTTGAGAAGGTGGTGTATTCTTTCTGTAATAAGTCCATTTTTCCCACTTTTCGTTAAACTGCGCCTCTTGCAGTCTTAATTTATGAGTGAGTTTTTCCATTACAAATATCTCTTCCACAGTGCTCAGCCACCGCTCCACAGTCGGTGGATCCACTTTATACCACATTCTTGTGATGGCTTTTTTACTTGCTGTTAACAATATCTTAATCAGGTATTCATCCTCTTTTTGTATGATTTTGTGTGAAATATTTCCCAAATAAAGTATTTTGCATGTTTTGGGTATTTCATATTGTAGTATTTTATTCAAAGTAAGCCATATTTTATCCCAATACCCTTTTATTTTTTGACATGACCAAAATATATGTACATGGTCCACATCTCTGTGTCCACAGGATCTCCAGCACGGTTGCGTGCTGGATGCCATTTTCTTCTGAAGTTTTGGTGTTATAAAGAATTTAATGATGTTTTTCCAATTAAATTCTCTCCAGAACCTGGAGCTGGTGGCCGTACACTGCGTTTTACAGATGTTTAACCATTCTTCCTCAGTTATTTGTTCCTGCATTTCTTTTTCCCATTTTTCTTTAATATATAGTGAGGAAGTTTTCTTTCCTGCCATCAGACCTCTGTATAAAGTTGAAATTATTCTACATTTTTTTCCCTCATAGGCCTTCCAAAAGACTTCAATAATTTCGCTTGTTGTGTCAGTTTTTACCTCCTTTTCATAGTAATGTCTAATTTGTAAGTATCAATACTTTTCTTGCTCTTCCAATCCAAATTTTTCCCTTAGATTCTCAAAACTCTGCAGCTTATCCCTTTCAACCATCTTACACATCACTGTTATACCTTTGTTTGCCCACTGTTTAAACCCTTTATCATGGGTACCCGGTATGAACCTTGAATCCCAAGCAAACCAGCTCAAGATCCTTGTTTCTTTTTCTAATTTATATCTATCTACAACTGTGTTCCATATTTCAATTGTAGTTTTGGTTATTGAATCCAGTTGATTTTCTAATTTGCCCAATAATGTTTTGTGAGATATTAAATTTCTCACCTCTATACCTTTCATATCCATTTCCAGGCTTTTCCATTTTGAAACATGTTCATCATTGCACCAGCATATCAGAGGTCTGAGTTGTGCTGCATAAAAATATTCTTTGAGACTTGGTAGAGCCAAACCTCCTTTATCTTTTGGGAGCTGCAGAGTTTTGTATCTAATCCTGGGTTTCTTCCCTCTCCATATAAACCTCGAAATCCACTTGTCCCATTCTATGAATTGATTTTGTGGGATTATCACTGGCAAGGATTGGAACAAGTATAAAAGTCTTGGTAAAATATTCATCTTAATTATCTTTATTCTTGATCCAAGATCCAAACCAACTCCTGACCATCTATCCAAATCTTTCCTAATATGTAAGTTTATTTTTGTGTAGTTTGCGTCATAAAGTGTATCTATTTTTTTGTAAGGTTTACCCCCAAGTATTTCATACATTTTTCATTCCACTTCAGATTGAATGCATCTCTAATCTCTTGTGATGGAGAGTAGTTTATTGATAGAATTTGTGTTTTTGTAACATTAAGTTTGTATCCTGAGAAGCTTCCATAGTTCTCTAAGAGTCTCATTGTTTTTAGGAAGCTAACATTAGGTTGTTTTAAAAATAATAATACGTCGTCTGCAAATAACCCTATTTTGTGTTCCTCCCTTCTTATTTCCACTCCTTTCACATCATCCTCTTGTCTGATCATCTGTGCAAGTGGTTCAATAAACAATGCAAACAGACTTGGCGAGAGACAGCAGCCCTGTCTTGTACCTCTCTCCAGTTTTATTCTTCCTGTCAGACTACCATTTATTTTTATTCTTGCTGTTGGTTCCTGGTATATTGATTTAATACAATTAACAAATTTTTCATTGAATCCAAATTTTTCTAGTACTTTGTACAGGAATGTCCAATTTACACTGTCAAAAGCCTTTTCTGCGTCTACACTTACTAAAATCATGCTGTCTCCGTTCCTTTGTATATGATCTATAACATGTAGGGTTCTTCTTATGTTATCTTGTGTTTGTCTATTTTTAATAAAACCAGTCTGGTCCTCTTCAATCAGATCCTGCATTATATTTTCTAATCTCTTGGCTATGATAGAGGTGTAAAGTTTATAATCCACATTTAGGATTGATATTGAACAGGCACAGTTTCAAGAGTTGTCACAGTTGCTCTGTGGAAAACGTGGCCCTGCTGTTCAGAGTGGTGTCTGATTTTAACCTTAAACAGACCACCTCTACTGCCTCATCAAAAGGAATGCACGTAAAGAGTGATGTGACATCAAAAGAGACCATTGTTTCATTAGTCTCCATGATGACATCCTTCACCTTATCCACAAAGTCCATGGTATTCTGTTTGTGGTGTTCTGAGCTACCAACTAAAGGGATGAGTACAGACGCCAGATATTTGGAAACATTGTAAGTGACAGAGTTAAGACCAAACATTTCTACAATTTGTATTTATTTATTTATTTTTACTTTTTTTATTTTTTTTTGAATTTCCAGAGGACCAGACTTAACTTTTTTAGATGTTTCTATCTGGATTATTGAGCATGCATCAGGACACTGGTTGGTATTCTAACAGCCGGTCTAAGTAGATGGCCGCTTGTCCTGACCCTGGTTCTGCTGGAAGTTTATTCCTCATGAAGACGTTTTTCCTTTCCACAGAGTCCTTTATGCTTGCTCAAGATGAGAGTTCTGCCATGAATATAGACCCAAAGCGGTCTGCTCCTCAGATAAATAATCTTGTTTACTTTTATGTATATGAATGTATCTTTACAGTGCCATGAGATGACTTCTATTGTGACTTGGTGCTATATAAATAAACTTAATTTAATTGAATTGAACTGAATTGATTTGAATGTTCCAGGTGAGAAGAGAACACTTCAACAGTCTTTAATGCTCGTGGAGCTCATCACTGGAATAGGCCACAGCTGCTGCTCAATGGTACCGCCCAGCCACTCAGGGACCTGCAGATGGAAAAACACTGGAATCCCACAGTGCTTGGGTCAATTATTACATGCAGTAGTTTGACAGAAAAAAAAGTTTTTCACACTCATAATCTCTTCATACTCATACTTTCTTGCAGCTTTTTGGCTTTGTATTTGTATTTCCTATAGTATAAGTTTTTTTTTGGATTTTTATGGGGTTTAAAAGAACATTAATTATACTTTGTATTTTCATTGGCATATCTTTTCATTTTAAAATGCATAGTGCATTTCCTTTAAAGAGTTTATTTTGAATTCTGATGTTTTCATAAAGCACTGTTGACAAAACATTTTAAGCTTGGACTTACGTGCCTTCTGGCCACATTTTTTTGTGATTTCTGAATGGAAATCACAACTGCTGATGCATCTTTGTGTCACTTCAAAAAACGTGCAATACAAAAACAACTGGGCTTTATTTGTAACAGAAGACGTTTTGCTTGGATGAAGAGCGAAACGTCTTCTGTTACAAATAAAGTCCAGTTGTTTTTGTATCAAAGTTTTTTATTTATTTATCATGTCCTGGATGACTGAGAATCTTCACCAGCATCTTTGTGTCGCCAAGCAAGGTACAAATAGAACTTTAGCAATCCACAAGTGAAAAGTTAACTGGTGTTGTGCCTCAGCAATATGATGTAATGATGTCACAGCAACTTCGTATTTAGATTAAAAATTGGTTTACCACGAAGAAAATCGCTAAACTGAGTTCATTTGTCACACAGTTATTGTGCTGTGCTCTTCATCACTCTAGCTGTTTTCTGTTCCATGCCTTGTTTGATTTTGTGATGCCTCATTTATAAAATCTCACACCTATGCAGGATATGGCCAACTCAATTTGTGATTTGTGAATGGTCAGAGGGAGTTTAAACACAGACTGCATTTGCAGCCATTTTACATTTGATGCAATTTAAACACATTGCTTTCTGTTTCCTGTTACTTGTTTGCCCAAAATTTAATTTAAACAGAATTTCCCATTTTTTGTATATGAGTACTCACCAGCTCTGCAGAAGCTCGGTTCTGTTTGGCTAACCTGCAGTTGCCCACAGCCCTATCCAGGTTGATGTGCATGTGCTGTCACTCCAGGAAGGACACTCTACACACAAGGCTGCCAGGATTAGTCCACCACCTTGGTCCGGTCCGGACCAGCACCGCACGACCAGAACCAGCCAACCACGGTCGGTTCCCTGCAGCCCCCAGGATCCAGTTCACAATGAGTCCGGATCAACTGCGGCCCAGGTACTCATCAGTGACGATGCAACTTGATGGATTAGCTCAGCTTCAGGATTATTTGTGTCTTTCCTGCCAGTTCTGTAAACTTAATAGACAGCATAGATTTGCATTGCAAAACTTTCCATCCATTTCAGCAGAAAACAGTGTCCGGAAGCACTGTTGGCTAGTACACTATTGGCTTCTGAGTAGTGTAGTTTTTTTTGACTGGTGTTACAGTGTACAGTAGTCTTATTGAAAGAAAACAACGAAATGACGGCACCTGTCCGAAGTATATGCAAATGACAATAAAGACTCTCTCTCTCTATATATATATATATTTCCATTATCTTTTAATCTTGTACCACGTCCCAATCATGAGAGTAATATTAAAGTTGATAATCACTGAAAAAGCGTGAAAGAGCGAGTCTGCAAAAGTTGAACCGCAAAGTAGCAAGGGACTGCTGTATGTGGTTTTAGATCAGTAGTCCCACCCATAGATATAATATACACTAGATAAGACATCCCCGCTGTTGGCCAATGGAGACCGACATCGTCAGACGGCGGCCATCTTGGCACAGACAGAACGCCCACTCTTAACATGAATGTGAATGGGGCATTTACTATTAAAATAACCATAACTTGCTTAATTTTCAACCGATTTTAAAACGGTTTGGTTTGTTATAAATGTGAGAGATGTTGTTATAATATGGTATACTTAAGATGGACGTTCACATGAAAATAACGTTATATA
>JBBPBX010088359.1:0-10285 GCA_038048925.1 Garcialebias charrua
CTAATTCTCCAGCTCCCCGGGCGCTTTCTATGGCTGCTCACTGCACCACCTGGTGGTGGTTGGGTTAAATGCAGAGACGAATTTCGTCTGTGTATGGGAAACATACACAGATGACAGAAAAGGACATTATTATTATTATTATTATTATTATTATTATTATTATTTGAGGATAAATGAGGAGTTTAGGGCTGCAGCTCATCCATCATCAGAATGGCAAAGGATTTAGCTGTGTTTGAAAAAAACCCAACTTTTACATCAACTTAAGCTTGAGCTGATAGAACCGCGGTACTGAGGAGCTAAAGCCAAACCACTCCAGATGTGTCTTTGTGCTGCAAAGCGAGGTAGTAACAGAGCCAAAATGTGTCAGCATGCGAACCTGTAAATAAGTGTCAAAACATGATGGTCTAGCAACCATAATTAGTTGCTACGGGAGCACACAGCCTGTATGAGTGTACTCCTCTCTATGTGACTCACTGCTTGAAGTGATACTGTATGTGGTCAAACAGAATGATTGTCAAGGGAAGAGCAATGATGATACATGGCAACTTTACATTTCATTCAACCTTTATTTATACAGGTTAATCCCATTGAGCCTCTGGGACTCATTTACAAGAGAGGCCTGACTGTTATGCTCTCTCTATCTGTTATGCTCTCTCTATCTGTTATGCTCTCTCTATCTGTTATGCTCTCTCTATCTGTTATGCTCTCTCTATCTGTTATGCTCTCTCTATCTGTTATGCTCTCTCTATCTGTTTTGCTCTCTCTATCTGTTTTGCTCTCTCTATCTGTTTTGCTCTCTCTATCTGTTATGCTCTCTCTATCTGTTTTTCTCTATCTGTTATGCTCTCTCTATCTGTTTTGCTCTCTCTATCTGTTTTGCTCTCTCTATCTGTTTTGCTCTCTCTATCTGTTTTGCTCTCTCTATCTGTTTTGCTCTCTCTATCTGTTTTGCGCTCTCTATCTGTTTTGCTCTCTCTATCTGTTATGCTCTCTCTATCTGTTTTGCTCTCTCTATCTGTTTTGCTCTCTCTATCTGTTTTGCTCTCTCTATCTGTTTTGCTCTCTCTATCTGTTTTGCTCTCTCTATCTGTTATGCTCTCTCTATCTGTTATGCTCTCTCTATCTGTTATGCTCTCTCTATCTGTTATGCTCTCTCTATCTGTTATGCTCTCTCTATCTGTTATGCTCTCTCTATCTGTTATGCTCTCTCTATCTGTTATGCTCTCTCTATCTGTTATGCTCTCTCTATCTGTTATGCTCTCTCTATCTGTTATGCTCTCTCTATCTGTTATGCTCTCTCTATCTGTTATGCTCTCTCTATCTGTTATGCTCTCTCTATCTGTTATGCTCTCTCTATCTGTTTTGCTCTCTCTATCTGTTATGCTCTCTCTATCTGTTATGCTCTCTCTATCTGTTTTGCTCTCTCTATCTGTTTTGCTCTCTCTATCTGTTTTGCTCTCTCTATCTGTTTTGCTCTCTCTATCTGTTTTGCTCTCTCTATCTGTTTTGCTCTCTCTATCTGTTTTGCTCTCTCTATCTGTTTTGCTCTCTCTATCTGTTTTGCTCTCTCTATCTGTTTTGCTCTCTCTATCTGTTATGCTCTCTCTATCTGTTATGCTCTCTCTATCTGTTATGCTCTCTCTATCTGTTATGCTCTCTCTATCTGTTATGCTCTCTCTATCTGTTATGCTCTCTCTATCTGTTATGCTCTCTCTATCTGTTATGCTCTCTCTATCTGTTATGCTCTCTCTATCTGTTATGCTCTCTCTATCTGTTATGCTCTCTCTATCTGTTATGCTCTCTCTATCTGTTATGCTCTCTCTATCTGTTATGCTCTCTCTATCTGTTTTGCTCTCTCTATCTGTTTTGCTCTCTCTATCTGTTTTGCTCTCTCTATCTGTTTTGCTCTCTCTATCTGTTTTGCTCTCTCTATCTGTTTTGCTCTCTCTATCTGTTTTGCTCTCTCTATCTGTTATGCTCTCTCTATCTGTTATGCTCTCTCTATCTGTTATGCTCTCTCTATCTGTTATGCTCTCTCTATCTGTTATGCTCTCTCTATCTGTTATGCTCTCTCTATCTGTTATGCTCTCTCTATCTGTTATGCTCTCTCTATCTGTTATGCTCTCTCTATCTGTTATGCTCTCTCTATCTGTTATGCTCTCTCTATCTGTTATGCTCTCTCTATCTGTTATGCTCTCTCTATCTGTTATGCTCTCTCTATCTGTTATGCTCTCTCTATCTGTTATGCTCTCTCTATCTGTTATGCTCTCTCTATCTGTTATGCTCTCTCTATCTGTTATGCTCTCTCTATCTGTTATGCTCTCTCTATCTGTTTTGCTCTCTCTATCTGTTTTGCTCTCTCTATCTGTTTTGCTCTCTCTATCTGTTTTGCTCTCTCTATCTGTTTTGCTCTCTCTATCTGTTTTGCTCTCTCTATCTGTTTTGCTCTCTCTATCTGTTTTGCTCTCTCTATCTGTTATGCTCTCTGTCTGTTATGCTCTATTGTTCCATCTACGGTATATATTGCTTGCTGTATTGCTCACTCGCTCTATTGTTCGCTCTGTCTCTCTATAACTCTTATCACTCCCTCTTTCACTATATATCGCTCGCTTGCTCTATCTCTCTCTCTCTCTCTCTGTCTCTCTCTGTCTATCTATCTACTGTACATATAAAATCCTTTCACAACATTCTCTTGAAAACTGTTAAAGCTGATATTAAACGTTTTCCTGGGGCTTGTCATGTCAGAGTTGTGGAATGATGGACTGCACACTCGGAAGAACAAGAAAAAGGACCCGCTCTGTCCTGTCAAGAAGAAGAAGCCAGTTGTTGTTTCTGATATCCTTTCACGTCGACCCGCACTCGTATCGCTCATCTTCTGTTATCAGCGCTTCACCGACAGATGTTTCCTGCTGTTTCTCTTGTTTTCCTTAACCCTTGATATTTGTCCACGCCCTTATATTGTATACATGCTGCAGGAGCTGGATATTCTTGAAGACTGGACCGCAATAAGGAAGGTAATATCTCTGGAAGAGGACAAAGATGTCTCCGGGAACAAAGTTGGGATGTGACTTTTCAAGTTGTCTCTCCTCCACAGGCGATGGCATCTCTGGGGCCGCACCGGGTCAAGGTGGATGGTAAGAGTTTCTCCTCGTTCTCGGTGACAGTCAATACCTGGCAGAGATCAGCAATCGACCGGGATCCAGACAGGGAGGTTTGATGTGGTCCTTGTTTTTCCTCTTCAGTCCCTGCAGCCAAGACAGACAGACATCACCATGTGGCTCGCTCTGAGGACGGTCGGCTTTTCTACGACAACCAGTGGTACTGCAGAGGACAGACCATCTGCATCAACAGGAAGGACGAGAGTCCAGCAAGGTTCGTGTGGGAGGACGATCTGTGGCAGAATGGGCGCCGGGTAAAAACCGATGCAATCTGTGGTGGTGTTGGGAGTTTTGTAATAAAAAATATGAATTTTAACTGCAGCTCCTCTGTGAGCTCTCTGTCAGGTTACAGGTGGTCCGATCCAGTCTCGAGTCAGACTGGAGACACAATAAAGAGTTGATGAGTTTCGTGTTCTGGCTTTTAGGACGGGGATAACCTTTTCTTTATTTTAACAAAACAAACATTCCAACAACAACAGAAGAAACAAGCTTTAGGACAAATTAACGGGAACTTAAAGGTATTGTGACATGATGTTGGAACTATGCATAAAATTGCCCAACATAAATATCTTGTATCATTCAGCTATGTTTGTTTCTGCAAACAAACTTATAAATAAATTTAATTTTGATTTAAAAGTGATTTTAAACTTTGCGCCGTGTTTATTCACGGGAAATCCGATTACACGCGAATGCAACATCTGTGACGTAGTATCGGGCAGAGGGCTCTGGTATGCTTTTACATATTAATGGCAGACAATTTATAACTCGACAAATTTAATAATCTAAGTTAAGATTTGAGCTATTTGTCTTCAGTTTGGGAAGCAGAAAGTTAGATGAACAAGAAACAGCAGGTTCTAATTTAGTTCTGCACCCGTATTTATTTGAGTTTTACCTTTTCAGGAAGCGAGGGGGCAGCTTTATTTATTCCATTCTTGACGAAGTATTTCATTTTTTGGGAAAGTGAAAAGGCTCACTTGTTCACTGATGATATTAGAACACCCAAATACAACACAACGGCATTTTTCAAGTAAAAAAAAAAAAAGGCGATCTGCAGGCGAGTTCCAGACAGACGCAGACTGCCTCTTCCCGATACTACGTCACAGATGTTGCATTCGCAGGTAATCGGATTTCCCATGAATAAACATGGCGCGACATTTAAAATCACTTTTAAATCAAAATTAAATATGCAGACAGCTTAGAGAAATGGTCTTCATTAGATTGGACTGATGAGTTAATGGCTGAGCAGAGTGGATTTATCTGCCACTTGAAAACGGCTCCATGTGTAAAACTGTTGGAGCAGTTCCTGAAAGACGACTTTAATAAAAACGCACATCTTTCATTTAGTGAACGTACGTTTGATCATTAACGTCCTGTAACGTCTGCCGTCTTGGTGGTGACAGATTTTTTTGAGTAGCATCAGTCAGATCAGAGCGCGGTGGAGGCTGGGGTCGCTCAGCGGGTCGACCCTGTCTCACCTCCGCCTGTCGTCGCCGCCTGTTGCCACGTTTCACGCGTTTGCTTGTGTCTGTGTTGCAGTGCCATCATCACCACGGTCAACAACAACGACGAGGTGTGGTTCAAACGGCTGGACGGCACCAAGTCCAAGCTGCACGTCTCCCAGCTGCTTAAAGGCAAATACACCATCAAACACTGTTAGACGGGATCAAACGAATCTCTACGGTGTCTGGTCGTTGGTCTTCCCGTGTGTTGCGTGTCTTCATGGTGGTGTGTGAAAACAGCCAGGGGTCAGTGTGGCTGTGGATCCGTTCTGGACGTGTGCTCCTATGAACACAACCAAGTGTGACATCATGCTGCTAGAAGAAACAAACTGTGAAGCAGAACTCAGTCGAGTGCCTTTCTGGGAGGAAACTGCCCCCGCTGAAGGTGTGTGTGTGTGTGTGTGTGTGTGTGGGGACTATTAATGCAGTGAAGCCTTACCGGTACTGCGTTGGCACCAGGAGGACTGGAGTTTATGAGTTCAACTTGAATTTCTTAGAACAAGTTCAACGTGGCTGTCGGCACAGACCCCGGATCAGTTCAGTTCGAACGACCAGGAGGGACGACGTGAAACTTTCAACGTGTTCCCAAAGTGTTGCTTGTAATCCACGTTGAGGATTATTGTGCTAAAATCTTTTTTTTTTATTTCCTGTTTAATTTCTCTGCAGTTTTATGTTTTTAAACTTAAAGGGAAATTCCAACCAGTTTGTAGCGAGGGTCTATGAAAAGTTTTGTAACAAATATTCTCTTACCTGCTGTAGATGACTCCCATAACAACCACCGTTAAGAGGAAAGGATTATTGCTCACTGCCATAAAGCGTGTGCGGTCATGTATGTGTCCGTCTGTCTTTCTGTTGGCAAAATATCTCATGAATCACTGGACGGGTTTTGATCAAACTCTCCAGAAGGATCAGATCTGCATCTGCAAGTAACGTTTGAAGAAGTCAACTTAATTCAAAATGGCTGCCACAGCTATTAAACCATAAACATCAAAATGGCTATAACGGGCAAACGGCAGTTAGCAGTAGCATTTAATAATGTTTTGATGCAAAGCTGGTAGCTGTGTGAACATCGAAATATTCCTGAATTCATGAAACGGTTGGAGTTTTAATCAAAGTTCAAAGAGTTCTATCCACGACAGGTAAGATACTTTTTTCATTTCTTTTCCACCAAACCTTTTTTTTTTCAAATTGGTTGGAATATCCCTTTCACAACCACGGCTCGCCCCCTGCACTAAAAAAAAGCCCACGAGCCAACATCTGTATGTCTAGCAGATGTTAATGGGTGTGGCCCTGTACATAGAAACATGTTGTGTGTTGTGATTCTTTTTGTTTGACTGTACCCGGATGATGTAATGGATGATGTAATGGATGATGTAATGGATGATGTAATGGATGATGTAATGGATGCAGGTCAGATCTGTGTAGTGCCAACTTCAGCATCGAGATGTAAGCTGCTCGTTGTCCTGGTCTTTTCTCTTCTGTTTGTTTACAGCTACGTTTTTGTCAACGATGATGTAATAATGTAACGATGAGCGCCTATAAGGACAAAGCAGCGATTAATTTCTATATGAATCCATCCAGCCAACCGTTATGAGTGCATTATTTAGAAAAACAGTTTTTTTCTTTACGTTTACAGAAATGTGCATTTCTCCTGCGTTGTTCGCATCAGCAGTTTTATCTGCTAGAAGTGTCGTTAAAAGGCGTGTTTGCAACATCTGTTACAAGGAGAACTTGTTGGTAAAGCCTCGTGGCTTTGCTGATGAACGTTAATTTTTTTAAATTTTTATAAATCATTGTTTCTCCTACGCATAATCAAAACTAAAATCTTAAAATTGTGCCAACTGCATGTACTAAGAATTAAAGGTCTTGTTCGTATCTAGCCTGGCCCTCGCCATTCCTACGCAGCTCCGCTCAATTCTCATTTCCCTTCACTGCTGGGTCTGGGACTTGTCCCATAGACAAGGATATCTCCGGTAGATTTTTGACCGGACCAATCAGAGAACAGAAGGCGGAGTTTTGAACGACGTCGACTGACGTCGTCATTCAAAATGGCTGCCGCCACGAAGGAATTTTCAATAAAACAAGGTAAACTATTATTTCTCTGCTGATAAAAAATATATTTCTTAGCTGACGTTATATCAGAAGTGTTCCTGAGCTTAACAGTTCCTAAATCAATTCACGAAATGGTCAAATCTGCTGGATTTAAATAGTTTCGGTTTGACATTTTCCAAACAGCCTCGGGTGCGCTACGAAAATAAATGATAAAAAATCGAATTTTATCTCAAATGTTTCATCTAGGCCAACAGTCAGTAAATTAGAGACATATAATTACACACTGGTAGCAGAAAAAATATCCACCGAGTGGTTTCTGAGCTTTTTATCTGAATAGCCTGGACCTCGCCAGGCTAAACTAACAAAACTCCGCCTTCTGTTCTCTGATTGGTCCATTCAAAAATCTAACGGAGAAATCGTTGTCTATGGGAGAGATGCCAGACCCTAGTACAAAGCGAAGTGAAGGACATGGGTCTGGTATCAACCAGGCTAGTTCGTATCACTTTGAGGTGAGTTGAATCTGCACACACGTCAACTTCAAGTCAACTTTATTGTCCATGTGGTCCATGAGATGGAACAAAGTTCTCAAAGAGTCCCAGTTACATCCTACAATAGCAAAAATATTAAGTATAAAAATAACTAGGGATCAAGATACAGTATACGCTAAACAAACGCCAAATGGTATGCTAAAAGATCCAAGATATACACTAACAATGTAAAAAATATTCTGCATTTTGTAAATGTAATTGCTTCTTCACTGTAGAGTGTGCTCTTAGATTCAAGTTCTGTATTCTTGAGTTTAAAACACAATCATTCAGACAGCAGGCCAGACATTTTATTAGAAATACTCCATACTTTATACAGAACAAAGGATGGGATTAAGAGTAACATGTTTATGTTACCAGCACACATTGGACTGGATGGTAAAGGACTCAAAATCATATTAACTCAGTGCATACAAGTAAACCAGAGGCAAAACGTATCAAACATAAACTGAAGAAAGAGTGGCAGAAAAGATGGGAAGGAAGATGGTTGTATAGGATCAAAAAGACAGTAGGAGAAACGAGAACTGGAGGAAGGAGCAGAAAGGAGGAAAGATTACTGTATTTACAAGACTGAGATTTGGGCATACAGGACTCAACTATTCACTTTTTCAGATACAGAAACACAACACAGGAAAATGTGAGCACTGTGGAGATGAAACATTACAACATGTTCTACTGGAATGTCAGAGATGCAGTATGAGCAAGAATGAAGGTGTATGAAGAGAGTTTGAAAAGAAAAGTTTAATAATAGATGCACTACAACGTAACTTAGAGAGCAAACATACAAATTATTATTAGATATTTAAAAAAAACTGATTAATAGAATTTGAAATACAAATAGTTTATTCATGCATCCACAGAGACTTAAATGATGAACCACACTCCATACCAAACAGCTTTTTGCCAACCAACCACCAATAAACTCATTAAGAAGAAGTCTGATCTTCACAACATGTTTGTGGAAGTGGATCATGGCACGAACAAAGGAGATTTCTGAGGACCTCATAAAAACAGTTGTTGATGCTCATCAGGCTGGAAAATGTTACAAATTATTATTTTATTATTATTATGAAAAGGAAAAGAAAAGCTGCGCTTATTGCAGGTGCAGCTTCGTGCACTC
This sequence comes from Garcialebias charrua, assembly GCA_038048925.1. Classification (NCBI taxonomy): domain Eukaryota; kingdom Metazoa; phylum Chordata; class Actinopteri; order Cyprinodontiformes; family Rivulidae; genus Garcialebias; species Garcialebias charrua. Next base: position 8,375 of record JBBPBX010088359.1, read on the forward strand.
CGCCCTATCTTTCGGACGACTGTACATGTTTTCGCTGTACCTCGGTGCAATGAAAATAAAGCTGATTCTGAACATCTGTCAAGAGTTAGGACTCCATCAATCCACAGTCAGTCAGATTGTGAACAAATGGAGAAAATTCAAGACCGTCGATCCCCTCCCCAGGAGTGGTGGACCAACAAAGATCACTCTGAGAGCAAGGTGTGGAACAGTCAGCGAGGTCACAAACGGCCCCTGGATAACTTCTAACAACTGAAGGTCTCTCACATGAATGTTGATGTTCATGAGTCCACCATCAGGAGAACACTGGACAACAATGGTTCATAGCAGGGTTGAAGGAGAAAGACACTGCTCTCCAAAAATGACATTGCTGCTAGCTGCAGTTTACTAAAGATCACGTGGACAAGCCAGAAGGCTGTTGTGAGAATATTTTGTAGACGGATGAGACCAAAATAGAAATTTGGATTAAAATTTAAAATATTTATATTTGGAGAAAGTAAAACTCTGCATTCCTGCATAAGAACTTTATCCCATCTGTGAAACATGGTGGTGGTAGTATCATGGTTTGGGCCAGTCTAGTCTAGCTGCTCAGGACTGCTTGCCATCATTGATGGAACAAGGTATTCTGAATTATATCAGAGAATTCTACAGGAAAATGTCAGAACATCTGTCCATGAACTGAATCTGAAGAGAAGGTGCAGTCATGCATGTAATGCAGTACATGCATTTGTACATCTACCTTGTGGTGTTTTGCTAGTTTTGATACTTTGCCAGACTTACACCAGATACTGAAAGCAAAGATTCATATAATTTTACCACTCACAAATATGTAATATTGGATCATTTTCCTCAATAAATAAACTACCAAGTATGATATTTTGCCTCATTTGTTTAACTGGTTTCTCTTTATCTACTTTTAGGGCTTGTGTGAAAATATGATGATGTTTCAGGTCATATTTAAACAGAAATATAGAAAATTATAAAGGATTCACAAACTTTCAAGCCCCACTGTGAGTTTTAAGTTTCAGGGAAGGAAAGCCCACAGGACGTTGAACGCACTAACATGCTATAGCAGAGATCAACTGGTTGATCCATGCAGGGTGCTGCCAAAACCAGAGGATGCAGAATACATGTAGTTTTAAAGACAAGTGGAAATGAATCCAACCAGACGTGTCACAGATGAAAATTTTTGACAGAAACTGTATTGACCCACACAGTTCAGGAGGCACAAATTCCTTTAGTTGTGGGCAAATGGGTTGTAAATAGATTGCTGTGTGTCTACATTTTTATATTGACCTCTTAGCATATTGTCATCAGATGGAATGACGCCATTATCACCTTCAGGGGAAGAAAAACAAGATAAATGGCTTCATCACCACATCCACTACAGTCACAGGTATGCTGTGCTAGTGGGACAAAAAAAAATCAGAATTTTCTTTCTGCAGTCGGTGTAGTTAACAAATAGCTCTAAGAAATGTGACATTCAGCTGTGTAAGAACCATACTCTGCCTGAAATGGAGACCAGAAAATGAAAACTGAGATGGGACTTGAGCACCTGGACTGCATTGGTGGCCTTCAGCCTTATAGTCATACAAAATTATTTTTTTTAATTGAGATGAAGCTAGATTTTCTTTAGCCCTCTCGTCAGGCATGTCTAATTTGTGCTGGAAACCATTCACAACACCAGTCATGTTCTGAGGAGATTCAGACTGAGTCATTGAATCGTGAAGTTAGTGGCCCACGCATTGTGTCCAAACACAACTCATTGGGACTAAATCCAGTTTTCTCCTGTACAACTCTAGCTGCCAACGATAACCACGGAGCATCTTCACAGACTTGACCAAGTTCCATACAATGACCTCAAATCAGAGATGTAAACATTTGATGGAACCTTTGGCAATTATGCTGAAATAT